>BHFT01076892.1:0-10383 GCA_004320025.1 Laticauda laticaudata | reverse complement strand
CCCCGAAATTTTGCTTGTCCACTGTGTCCTTTTTGCATACATTTTGCATCCGTCGGCCAGTGGGACCTAGCCTTTAGATTTTTGCTCATAACTTTGCAATTCTGTACTATCCAAGCTTGTTTCTGCAATTGTAGACAAAGATACAGTTTAATAATTTGCAGGTCTGGAACTTCACATCCAAAATTCTAATGAGTTTCTTTGCTGAGTCCCTCATGTGGGATCTGAGTTATAATATATGTTGGGACTATACCTGTCATGAGGAACAGACATGCCTACTAGTATATAATCCTTGGGAAACTAGTTTGATGTGGTAAATGTCTCCATTTCCGATTTTCCATTTAATTTGTGGTTAGTCATCTGTGTTTGTTTATGACCACTGATGTGTGCCTCTGACTAATAAGGAACGGATGCCACATCTCCAAATAAAAAACTTATGCTCCATTGCAAAATCATCATAAAATGGTCAGTCTCAGCAGCATGCAGCTTTCTGTTTAAGTCGTGCATTTGGCAGTGTAGTTCCCACATGGAAATGCTGATCCCCAGCTATCCATAAAATGGACTGTGCACCATACAGGCAATCTGTAAAATAACAATGGTCCTTATAAGCAACTATGCTCATGCTTTCCATTAGTTACATGCCTGGTAGTGTATTTTGACTATAAGCTTTAAAGTTTTAAATATAAAACAGACTACTTTAGAGAAAGACAAGCAAGCTGAGTTGTTAAAAAAAAAAAAAAACCAGAAGCAAATTCAGTGGAAATAATGCAAATGAAATCTGCTCAGTCTCTGTAAGGTTTGTAACATTTGGAAAATTATTTCATTTGGCTGTATTAAGAATATTTAATTCATGATTGTTATAAAACATCTAGATTTAAAGGGACATAGATTTAAATGTTTACATTGGGAGGCAGGTACTTTCTGAGGAATTAGAATTTTTCAGATAGGGATCAAAGTTGATTGGAATTGATTTGCTTATGCATAGGCTTGATTTGAGAATTAAGAACTGGTTTCTGTAGTAAACTCATGTTCTGTATAAAGGTTTCTTGATATAAACTCAGCCAAAGTTGGTTGAGTTTGTTATCAGAATTCTCCATATTGTTATGCCATCATTAAGAGCACCATATGGATCTGCATAACTGTTTTGCAGATTGTGGGGATCATACTGAGGCTTTCTGGCTACTAATGACAAAAAGTAACCAGTGACCTATAGTGGATTACTGAAAGGAAGAACAGAATGAGGTGAAATGCATTTATGTATGTCTACACTGAGTGTCCAGCTTGAAACAACTTGACAATATCTTGCAAGGTATTCATTTCAGACTCATCATCATTGTTATGTCCTATGCTAATCACAATTTTCAGTCTACAGCTACACTCTCTGCAGCCTTCTATTTAAAGCTGATATTTTTCAGATCTTCTTAAAATGTTTGGTTCCCGGTTTTCTTTCCAGCCATCCTTTTTTTCTCCAACCATTTGGTGGTATCTAATTGTGGTTTTTGCTGGACGTTGCTCACTCATGCAGAGCAAATTGTCCAGCAAAGTGCATTCTTTGTTCTGTCACTATTTCAGAGAGTCTTTGGGAATAAGTTCTTGACAGAATTTTCTTGTTTGTGACATGGATGAGAGATACAAAGAATCCTTCTGAAGCAATATTGTTGGAAGATGTTGATTTTATGAATAATTCTTGTTGTAGATTTCCAGGTTTCACTGCTATAGACAGCAGTTGGTATGCCAATGGCATTAAATAATCTGACCTTGGTTGTTGTGTTTATAATGAACATAATCCATGTTAAGTGCATTTGTTGGAAGATAGCAGTTGCTTTACCTATTTGGAATTTCACATCTGCTTCTGTTTCCTCATATATTTCATGATGCTACCAAAACGACTATCACTTTTCAGACTACAGGATACTTTATTTTTCCATTGTACAATTCCCTACCACTGTGTTGTCCCACCCTTCCATTCAAAAAAAGCAAAATAGACACACACATAGAACCATGATAAGCTGCTTTAAAAAGTTAGTTTCTTTTTATCATAATTCACGATATACCTCCTTTTTCTCAAGACAAAAAAATAGAGATTATTAATTTGAAAACCATATTTTTTTTGTAATTTTTAAAATTCACAATTCATCCCACCTTCTACCTCAAGTGACAGTAAAAATATAAAAAAATTAAATTGCTCAGCAATGTATCAAAACAGCAACCTTGTCTATGATAAGCAAAAACAATGTTCATCCTGCTGTTTCCACTCTGCTAAGAAAAAGAGAGACATAGAGCCTATTAGAATGTGTGGTAAGCATTGGTTGAATTGAAGAGTGATCCTTCTATCACAAAGGAGCCATTAGATGCTGAAAATAGTTGTGCCTCAAATAGAGAATAGAATACAGAATAATCAAGCTGGAAGGGACCTTGGATGTCTTCTAGTCCAACCCTTTGTCAAGCAGGAGACCCTCTACCATTCTGGACAAAAGACAGACCAATCTCTTCTTAAATATCCTCTAGTGATGGGGAACCCATAAATTCTGAAGGCAATCTGTTCAATTGATTAATTGTTTTTTGCTGTCAGGAAAGTTCGCCTTGTTGCTAGGTTGGATCACTTTCTGAAAAGTTTCCATCCATTATGTCTTGTCTTGCTATCAGGTACTTTAGAGAATAGGTTGTCCCCCTCTTCTTTGTGACTCCCTCTTAAATATTTGAAAGACCACTATCATTTCACCATTAGTCTTTCTTCTCTTTAGACTAGACATACTCTGTTCCTGCAAACATTCATCACGTGTTTTAATCTTTAGACCCTTCTCATCTTTGTTCTTCTCTTTAATCTTTCTAGAGTCTCAATATCATTTGTGTATTGTGGTGACCAGAACTGGATGCACTATTCAAAGTGTGGTCTCACCAAGGCAGTATACAGTAGTACATTATAAATAGGCTATTAGAATAAACATAAGATGAAAAATATACATTGGAAATAAAAAACAAAATGTAATCTGAAATTTTTGAAGATGAGGGAGGGATTAATAGAGGGCAACCTGTTGTTGCCTGCTGGTGGCTGGCAGAGCTGGCAGCAAAGTCAGACAGTAGTGAGGTGGTCGAGGAGGAACCAGGGCCAGTCCTGGAGGCTGAGGAAGGCTCAGATGAGGGCTCTGTGTCGGAGGCAGAGATGGGGCCAGGGCAAGTTGGCAGTCATCAGCTGCCTTTGGGCCCAGACAACAGTGAGGTGGGCGAGCTTCTGGAACCAGTTCCCAGCCTGCGCATGTGCAGAACTGCCAAGAGAAGGCACAATTAAGAACTCAGGGTTGACATGGGAGTAAGGCCACAGGTAGACAACGAATGCCCCTCCCATCAGGATTAAAAAAGAAGCAAAAGGAGGGGGCTTTTGCAGGAAACAACTTGCTAATTTGGTCATCTGTTAATTCCAGCCTTGTGAAGATTTGTCTGTATAACCCAGCCCTTCCCATCAGCACTGAGTGTGGAATTTTACCGGGCAGCGTTCCAGGATTGATAAAGGTCTGAGCTAGTTAGTACACCTTTCCAAACTGCTGGCTGACTGTGAATGAAATAAATTCACATTAATGTAACAAAAGAGGTTTTTGCTGGGACTCAGAATTGACTTAGTGCTTTTGGGGGAGGTCTAGTATAGAACACATTATTCATTTTCCTTCCTCCAGAAATGATTGCCTGCTCATTCTAATGATGTGTAATTGATCTGAATGGATGACAGTGAAGAAAATCTTAAAGTCCAAACTCAGTGGAGAAAGTCCCATCAAAGTGATTAACATCTGTGCAATTCCAGTCATTAGATACACAGCTGGAAAAGTGAACTGGAAGCAGGGCTAAAAGCTGTGGATTGCAAGATGAGAAAAATAATAACAATGAATCATCTTTCTTTACCCACCCAATAATGTTGACAGTTGATAGACTCTATTTACCAAGGAGCATAGATAGCCATGGAATGTTGTAAGAACACAAGATCATTGAAGACATTGTGTACACACCTTGTGAACATTGACATGTACAGTGACATCCTGAGTTCTTAGGAAGAACTTGATGTGCATGACCAGCAAACACCAGCTAATGAATTGTCAGTTATGGTTTCTCTTTTTTGTGTATATAATAATGTACACTGGTGTGTAGAATCTTTTAATGATATAAAATTAACAGAGTTTCAAACATTCTATTTTCTATGTAATTCATTCTGTCCAATCAAGCTAAGAAAATATTTTATTGTGATTCTGATATAGGCTTCAAATTTGCCTTTAAAAAGAGTTTTATAGCAGCAGATACATCTTGTCAACTTTAGCACAAAATAACCTTTTTTAAAAAACCAAATCCACCTTCAAATATATGCTAATAAATTAAGCTCCTAACATATTATTCAATTCAGAGTCATAAGAATGTGATTCTAAATATCTTGGAATGTTTGAATTGGAGAATTAGGATGGTCCCTCTGAAATCTAGGATCTGTACACACTAGCCTTATTTTTGTTAAAGCTTCCATTTTTCAGCAACAGGGGTTGATTTTTCTAACTTTCTTCTTTCTGCAAAGCCAGAATTCTGAATTTCTATGCCAGTGTAAGGGCCACCTGATTGTAGTGTTATCAAGATGTAGAACTATAGTCTAGTGGTGGGTGATTGACATGGATATCCAATAAAAAAGACCAAATTAGTCAATCCTTAGTGGCAGCACACCTCCATGCTAGCTAATTATTTATACAGTTACTTGTACAATGCACTGCAGAACTGTTTTGGTTTTTTTTAGCATTCTACCAAGTCTGGCTTTCTGCAATATTGGAGGAAACGCATAATAATATAACTTTTGCAGATTAAGCCTGCCCCCTGTCACTAACATGCTTCTTCACTTCCACAGTCCTGAGAATAATCTCATTTCTTCTTACTGTTGGACTAGAACCAGAATGTTTAAAGGAGAGTAACCAACCTTCTTTGTCAATATATTGCAGGGAAAACATTGTTTACTATAGGGGAAAAAATCCCCAAACTTTAGGATTACACAAACATAATTTTTATGCATTCTATGTTCTTTGGCATTTTATGTCTTTTATTATTTTATACATAAATACATACAAACATACATACATAGCCTCATGCAACTCAGTGTATATTTCAATAATTTATTAATCCAGTTGTTTTATAGGATAGTAAGTAAGATACATATATATACGTATCATCATCTTCAGGCTTGTTTCTTCAGCTCTGTGCTTCTCAGCGTAATGTGAGCTTGCAGCTGCTTCTTCCTTTTAACTGCTCACGCTCGGTGTGACGTTATTAGTCTGGGCTGTGGTTCTGATTGGGGGATGGGGTATGTTCTCATGGTGGGCGTGGTGTGTGATTGGCTGGGGGTGTGTTCTGTTCAGGTGGGGCTTGTGTTGCTTCAGGTTAGTCTTAGTGTGCTGGGGGATTTGAGCTGGTGAGCTGTGTTGCCTTTTCATTGCTTGCACATTCGTGGTCGTGCCACATCTTCATGGTGGAGTGTCAGTGTCTTTCACGTATGGTCGGAGGGGTTTGAAGGCGGGTAAGTGATGCAAGCTGTGGGTATGATTTTCTGGTCTGTTGTCGTGTCTGCATCTTCTGTGTTGTGGGGTGTGAGTCTTTTTTCTGACGTGGAAGTTGTGGTGGTAGAAATCTTGTGTGGCAGTCGTGGGTGTGGAATCTGTGGTTATTCTTCATGTTTAGGTACTCCATTTATTAATTGAGGGTCGGGTTTTCAAATGGCTGGTAGGTGGGAGGTATGCATCTCGGTTATTCATTGGCTGTGTGGGCATTTGTTTGATCCTATGGCTTGCTCGATTATTTCTGTTGGTTGAAGTGGTCAGTTGTGGCGATAGTTGTGGTATTTTAAAGCATTTGCATGTCCTGTGTTTTGAGGTGTTGGACCATTGGAAGAGGTCAGTTCTTTTGTGAGTGTGAGTGTCTTTTGTTCTCAATGCGTGCACTTATTCTTGCTATGAGTTTGCTCGATGTATGTGGTGGGCGTCAGGTGGGTGCATTGGATTGTTGTATACTCCTTGGTTTTCTACTCGGAATTCTTGTCTGTAGGTTGTCTGTGAGGATGTGGATAGTTTTCTGTGTTGCACAGAAATGGCTTTTTTATGTTTGTGTTTTGGAGGATCTTTGCTGGATTGTTTGTTCGTGTAATGCCTTTGTATATATTGGGAGAGGGCTTTGCCGTCTCTTGTTGCGTGCTGGTGGCGTGTGAGTGTGTGGTTGGGGGTGGTTGCGTGTGTGGTGTGAGTGTGAGGGTGGGGTATCGTGTGCGTGTCTGTGTGCGTGTTCTGTTCTGGTGTTGTTGTGGTGAAGTCGCGATGTGCTGGGTAGTGACGATGGAGTGAGTGAGTTGTGTGAGTGCAGTTGTTTAAGTTGTCTTGGCGGGCGTGAGCATTTTTTGCGGGGAGATGGTGAGTGTCTGCGGCTGGCGGAACGATCTGTGCTGGGTAGTGAGTGTGAGAGGTGGGCAGTGTAGATGGAGCGAGTGTATGTGGTTTTCTTCGTGGTGAGAGTGGTGTGGTGCGCGTGAGGAGCCTGTGGATTTTTTTGTATTTCGAAAGAGAGAGTGTAGAGAGTGTGAGAGGGTGATGGTTGTGCGTGGTCTGTGGTGCTGTGAGTGAAGCGTAGGTGTTGTGGGTGCGAGTGTGAGTAGTGTTGGTTATGTCGTGTGTGTGGAGTCGAGTGTCGAGAGTGGAGTGAGGTGAGTGTGCTGAGTGAGTGATGAGCGATTGTGTAGTCGAGCGTGCGAGGTGATGGTAGTGCGAGTGTGAGTCTTGCGTGGTGGTGCTGTGCGAGTGAGCGGCGTTGTGCAGGAGAGCGAGCGTGTGAGCGAGGTGTGACGAAGTGAGTGGTGTGAGAACATCTGGTGTGTGAGAGAGAGTGAGTGCGTGTGAAGGGCTGTACAGTGTGGTTGAGAGTGTGTGGTTGTTGTGGAGTGCAGTGCAGCTTGTGTAGAGAGCGAGTGAATAGTGCGCGTGAGTTGAGATGTGTGCGAGAGTGCTGTGCGTGATGCGAGTGTGTGGTGAGGCGGCGTGAGATGTTGGGTGGCGGCGTGGGTGATGCTGTGAGCGTGAGAGTTAAGGAGAGGTGATGTGGGTGAGTGGTTGCGTTGAGCGCTGCGGCGTGAGCGTGAGGGGTGCGGTGTGGAGTGAGAGCGGAGTGCGAGCGTGCGTGTGGTGTGGGAGGTGTGAGCGATAGAGTGAAGAGAGTGGGGAGGCTGGGTGGTGATGCGGGGAGAGAGTGTGCTGGTGTGCGGAGCAACTGGAGTGGCGCGGCGTGAGGTGGAGAGGTGTGGCGTGGTGGCGTGGCGTGGGGGTTGTGTTGTGCGTGTGTGGCGTGGCGGCTTGCGGTGTGCGTGTGCGGGGCCGTGAGTGCGAGTGGGGGGTGGGGCGCGGGATGGCGTAGGGTGTGGGTGTGGGGGGAGTGAGGCGAGGAGTGAGCGCGCAGTTGTCCATGTAATTATTTTTATAGCTGTTGAGGATGTGTGAGGAGTTGTGTTCAGTTTTTGCTTCCTGATTTCCAGATTATGGAACGTTGTCATCTACGTATCTGGAGGCCAGAAGTTTCGGTTGCGATGCATATTTTGTCGAGAGCTTGTGTGTGTCAAAGTGTTCCATGATGAGGGTGTTGAGATGACAGGTGAGAGGTGGATCCATGGGTCCTCTATTCGGTTTGCCATTTTGGGTCTGTGTCTAGGTGAAGTTGTATTCGATAGGCAGTGGTTGGAAGATCTAGGAGTAGATGTTGAGGGGAGTTGTATTTGGTTTTTGGGATGGCTCTCAAGGCTTCTTTTGATAGGCAGTGGGTGAAGAGAGATGATGCAGTTGGAAGCTCACTAGTAGGTAGTAGGTTGTAAGTTGTTGTTTTCTGTTATGGCATCTCGATGAACTGCGGAATGAGTGTTGCTAACATGGGTGAGTTGGATGGATTCTGGCATAGGGCTGTAGTTGGTTTGCTAAGAAAGTTTTGGCTAAGTTGTAGAGGTGAGCCTATGGGAGCTGACTATTGGTCGTAAAGTGGGGTGTGCCTTCTTTTGTGTGTATTTGGGGAGACCATATAGCTTAGGGCATTCTGGGATGGATTTTGTCTGATGGGTATGATTGCTTTAGCTGGATTTCTTCACTGATGCGGGAGGCTGTTTAGGTTGGATCTGGTGGTTTTGTGTTCCAGGTAGGTGGTCATATCCCTCTCACCTATAAAAGAAGCTTGACCAGCCATCCAAAACAAGATACAACCCCCCATATATATATATGGCATATATGGCTATTCACTTTTGTGTTCAGGTATCTTCCACGTCATTGTGAGGTTTGTGGGCTTTGTAAAGTTGGTAAGCAATGTTTCAGCCAGAATCTCATGCTGCATCATCAGGCTTCTGTATTGGTGTTCATCTGTGTGAGTTGCAGACTTTCACAGCCTGTTCAGTTTAAATTTGGGCTAGCCTGATGGCGTGTGCCCAGAATGGTTTTTTTTCTTCATCCTTGATTGGTTGGGAGTGCTGTTGGTGCTGGTGTTTATTGTCTTGGAGTTTGCTGTGTCCTGCCTTGGATTGGTGTTTCTAATATCTTGCTGTTTGGTTGTTGTGGCTTTTTTTTGTTTTGTCTTGGATGTGCTGCAACATGGTGTTCCTGTATTGAGGCTGGTTAGTGGCGCTTGCCTCTGAGTAAAAGGATGGCATCATGTTCTCAGAAGCTAGGTTCATGCTGGTGCCTGTGGGTTGTGTGAACTGGGAAGGTGATCAGACGGTTGAGTCTACCGCATGATGGATGCTGCTTGTGTGTTGTCTGGCTATGTGGGTGTGGGATACTTTATTTTGTTGTTGGAAGTGCTCAGCGCCCTTGCCGCAGGAAATGGACTGGAACAAGTCTGGGTGGAATGTCATCTCTTCTATCATGGCTTTGCAGAGTCCTTTTTTTCAATGCTCTGATAGCTGCTCTGGTATTGATTCTGGTGGCTGGAGTTTCTATAGTGGCCTAGGGTTTGGCGGTGTTGCCTGTTGAAGTGATGTCGTGGTGACCTGTGGGCTTTCATGTGTTGGATAGAATGAGGAGGTATTGGTTGCCAAGCTTTTACTGTCATGTTGTGGCTGTTGGTGTCATCCAGTTGCGGGGTGACTTATATTTTGCTTCTGATTGAGTGATGCTGTCACAATGTATCTGGCCGGGCATTGATGGTACAGTGGGTAACTGTGCGTATATTGCCTGTGGTTTTGCCAAAGAGTGCCAATTTTGGTCTTTGGGGTTTCTAAGGATGGGCTGGCTATGTGTTTTGGTCTGGGTTGTTGAAGGGCAGTCTGTTGTGATGGTGGATGCGCTGTTAGTATGCTTACTGATTTTGTTTGTTAGTACCTGCTTGATGGTAGGGAAAGACAGCTGTTCCATAGGTGCTGGTTGCGTTCTTCTAGGTTCTGTTTATGTCTTGGTCGTGTGTGTTGTGTGGATCGATCCGTGATGTGTTGCGTTTTGTGGAAGCTGGTTGGCTGTCAGTACTGTTAGTGCAGGTTGCATGAGTGTCAGTCTTGTATGTATGTCTTTGTCTGCCAGTGTTATGGTTCTGTGTATTAGGTGTTTGGGCCCACAGAGTGTATCTGTGGCTGGCCGGGTGGGTGATGGTGGGATGACATTGAGTGGGTAGCGTTTGGTTGTGTGTTTCTTCTGGTATATGGTGTGTCCTAGTGTGCCATCTTGTTTTTGTTTTTTTTGTTGTAGATTAGTTACATCTAGGTATTGGTTAATGTTGTGTGGTTTCTGTTTGTCCCATGATGAAACTTGATTTTGGGGTGTGTGCTGGTTAGTGTGTTAGAAATGTTTAGGCTTTGTCTTTCATGGGCCAAATCACAAATGTGTCATCGATTGTATTCTTAACCATGAGTTGTGGCGTTTGTGGGTGGCATTAGGCCAGGGCTTGCGGATTTGAATGTCTTCCATGAACAGGTGTTGCAATGAACGGCTGACAGTGGTGATGTCCAGTTAGAGCTCTTTCAATTTGTTGTGATCTTTGTCCCTGTTGTATATGAAATATGTTTGGTTGAAGCAATTGTTCCTGTGAGTTCCATGAGGTGTTGTGTCGCTGGCTTGGTATTTATTGTTTGATGATTTTCAAGAATTGTCTTTTATCGGGACTGAGTGAATAGGTGGGAAACCACATCAAAACTTACAATATATATATTTGTGTGTGGGCCCCCGATTCCTGAGCCTATGCTGTCAGAGGAAGAGGACCTAGAATATCTGCTGAATTGACACTCTTAGGGATGGGTGTGTAAAATGTGAGCTTTGCAAGGAGATGTATAACTGGCGCAGAGAGAAATGGGACCTTTCCTGTCCGGCACAGGAGTGCAGCCTTTCCGATCGTCATGGGATTCGCATAGCCTTGCTAAGATTACCC
>BHFT01076890.1:0-29314 GCA_004320025.1 Laticauda laticaudata | reverse complement strand
TTGTCTCACATTTAAATATCTTAAATCTGTGTGTTTTGATCTTGTCTTTACAGCAAGATTGGAAGCCATCTGTATTATTGATTGGTTATCTTCATAAACAACAGTAGAATCTGTTACATCAATTTCCATATCAATTAATAGTTGCTTATAATAAACTAAATCTGTACATAATAAAGACAAACATGAGAATTCAGCCTCCATTGTTGATAAATTAAATGTTTCTGTCGAATAGACCTCCATCCAATCAACACCTTTCCTAAGAATACTATTGTACCCAATGTAGATTTATGTGTATTTATGTCTGCAGCAAAACTTTCATTGGCATATGCAGTTAGACTTAGTTCATCTTTAGGCTCCAAATATAATGCATAATACATTGTTTGTTTCAGATATCTTAACACACACTTAGCAGCTTGCCAGTGGTATGTTATATTTGGCCTTGACCAATTACTGAGAAAAGATAAATTACCAATCAAAGACTGATAAATGTTCTTATCAAAAACAGGACTTTGAACATCACTGTGGCTAAACTCCTGGATCATCAGTGTTTTAGCCACTTGCAAAGTTCCATTTTGAAATTCTTTGGTAATTGGTTAATTTAGCTGCCTGTGAGATCTAGTTCCCTTCCCTAGTTCTATCTATCTTTAAACCAAGATATTGTTTGATTTCTCCTAATAGTTTTATCTTAAATTTCTGTTCTAACAGTGAAATTATTTTAGTAGCTTCTTCAGTTTTGGTGATTAATGCTATGTCATCAGTAAATAATAGCAACAAAGAAATTATACCATTACTTTCTTTTTTAAACAAACATGGATCAGCCATGCCAGCTACAAAACCTATCTTAGTTAATTATTTAATGATACATTGGTTCAACTCATATCCTGATTGCTTCAAGCCATAAAGGCTCTTTTTCAATCTCCAGCAATGGTGCATGCAGATATGCCATCTCTACATCTAAATGATTTATAATTTATTTCTCCTTAGCTGCCCAAACTAATGCTGCTCATAATGTAGCAGCCTTCAGACAAGGTGCAAACACCTTGTCGTAGTCGTTTGCTGTCTGATTGAACCCTTGTGTTACTAACCTGGCTTTATGGGTAACAGTCCCATCGACACCTGTCTTAAGTTTATATATCCATTTACATCCGATGGCATTTTTCCCAGATGGTAACTTAACATTTTTGTATACCTCCAGTCTTTTAAAAGATTTCAGTTCCTTATCCATAGCTTCCTGCCAAGCAGCCTGAACCTTAGCAGGATACAGTTTCAGTTCATTGTAGTGACCAGGAACTGTATTCACTTGACACACAACACTAGCCTGATATCTATCAGATGGTCGTATTACACGGGTTGAACGTCTTGGTATTACAGGGCTTACTGGTAGGCTCACCTGTTCCACCTGCCCCTGTTCTTCTATCTCCTCCTGTGCCTGTTCTTCCTCTTTAATGGCTATTCGTGGTTTACTTAATTCATCTTTAGAGACTATTTGGGTGTCAATAATAATATCATTGCTGGATTCCTGTTCCAGTTTATGCCACCCAACGTGCTCAAGAAATTTACCACTAGTGCTACAATAAACATTAGCTGTGCCTTGATCCCAAAATCTAAACGATCTATGGTTGGCCTTGTAACCTACAAAAAGTAATTTCCTAGCTCTATGTTGCCCTTTCAGTCTTATTTGTGAGGGAATATGCACCCATGCTGGAGCTCCAAATGTGTNATATCACATCATGGAACTCAAGAGATTACACCACAAAACCTCAGGATGTTGCAACACAGCCAATGACCCAGGAGATTACAGCACAAGACCCAGGATGTCACAGTAGAACTCAAAGTCATCACACAGCCCATTACCCAGGTCATTACAACACAGGAGGCTGATAGACACACACAACCAGTACCTCAGCCACACAGGTTCTTATGAAAAAGCCAACCAATCTGCAGACATCAACTCCATCAACCAATCAAGAAATAACAACACAGCCAGCCAGCCTGCTTACAACAGAACCAGCACACCACACCTCCCCACCAGTATTTATAGAGAGACGGCAGCTCCAATCATGCTTTACTTGCACAAACACGAAGCCAAAAGTGCCAGCCTGAAGATGGTGAGTGGGACCTTGTCAAAACGTCGCCAAGATACTCTCAATCTTACACGGGAAAAGACTGGAACACGCCAAAACCTACATATATATAATTATACAGTCCTAAAATATTTCCCAGCAAGTTTTAAACTAAGAGAGTACCATTCATCAATGTAAGTTCTGACATGTTCATCTGGATTCTCTGTTCCCAACTCTTTAAGAGTGAAGTTGAGCAAAGTACCGTCATCCTCCTTCTGCAAAGCTGCAGCTCGTGCTACCTTTACTTGTGCCTCCTTTTTTCGTTCAGAGGTATAGTGTGGCCTGAGCCATGGCCATTTCTGCTTGTTGGTTGGCTTGAGCTATGGCCATTTCTGCCACCTGAGCTGCTATTGCTCCCTTCTGCTGTGTCACCTCCTCCATATTTTTACCCACTATTTCTGAACATCTCATTAACACTAAGTTTCTCCTGCAATCATAGATTGAAATATAATGCCTTTAAAGCTTTCCCTTAAATTTAACACTTAGAATATATATTTTTCATTCTGATTCTACTTAATACATTCTGAAGCTACTTACTATATTATAAAATAGAAAATAATAAGTTTATAATATAATTAAAACAATAATCCATAGCAAATTAAGCTCTATTATTAAATCCAATTTTCTAACATTATTTCAAATATAAATACAACAATACAATCTTATGTACTTTGCAGAATCTCTTTTTAAATCATATTTTTACCCACTATCCTGCCGGACATCCACGCCTGCCTGCTGACCCGGGTAAGGGAAGGGTAAGGGAGCCCTCCATACTCCACCATAATTGGCTGTTAGGAGCAGCTGATGGTGAGGCATAGTTGCCTGCGGGGCACTCCTAAATGGCAAGTTCTCCCCTGCCTTCCCCCCCCCAATTTCGCATGTTTTAAAGTAGGCCTAAATTTGGGGAGAGGGGCTGAATTTCATTTTATGCCTAGAAAACATGCTGGGTCTTCCTATTGGGGAAGGCGTGTTGTTGGAGAAGCACAGTATTAGTAATAAAATTGTATTATTTTTTAAAAGATTTAATCTGAAATTCAATTCACAGTCTGGGACTGGTAAAAACTTAACAGTTCAACTACTAACCAAGGACCTAAGAGCTGTTAAGGTAATGTCTGAGTATTTAGGTAGATCTGAGTAAGGTGGTTTTATTGTTGTTGCTTTGTTCTGTTTTACCATTATAAGAAATGTGGCTTTTAATGTTTTTAAAACTCCTACAGAAAAAAAAGCTTTTGCTCCTCATTCTATACAAATTATAGGAATATGTACAGAACATGTTGAATTCAAAGATCTGATCTGATTGCCTGTAAATACTAGAGTGCTGACAAGTATTTTGTATTGTTTTTTTTCTTTCTTTTCCTTTCTCCAATCATGATTATTCATACTTTAGCCAAAACTGGTTTGTCAAATACTGTGGTTTCTTTATTATCGTTTCAAACAGTCTCAGCAGATTCAATATTTTTGAATCTTAAGGTAACTCATCTTAAGTGCATGTGGATTTTTTAAGTTTCTTAAATGAGACAGATTGTTCCAACATGTCCTCATGTTCTGGAAATAAATTATTCCAATAGGTTCAAACCTAGAGAGCGTAACTCCATATTAACTAGAAACTGAGTTACTTAAAGCAGATAAATGGGTATAGCAGATTGGCAACAGAATAGAGCACCAAGGTTACTGTAGAATCATAGTGGTAGGCTGAATCAATATCCTGTTCTATGCAGAAATCAGAATCGAAACATCCATAATGGTTGCCTATTCAGCCATTGTTTCAACATATCAGTAAAGAGGAGCCTATTAGCTTTCTAACTAAATTTGGATTTATTTATCTTTTTTACTATTATGAAATTCTTCCTAACATTCATCTGGAAACTGTCTTTACATAACTTAACTTAAATCTAATCTGCATTCTGCATTCTGGTGTAAAAGGAATCTATTTTGGCTGCCTTCTCTGTGACATCCTTTCAGATATTTAAAGAGTCTTATCCCATCAATGTTCAACAATACCAGTTCCTTCAACCCTTCTTCATTAGATTAAGTTTCTAGTTCCCCAGTCATCCTCACTTCTTTTTTTCTGTATCCATTCAGATTTATCCAATCCTTCTGAAAGAGGAGTGTGCAGAACTTCACATAATACTTGAGACAGAGCCTTACAATGTGTAATTAAGATTTTATATTTTTTTTCCTCACTCTCACAATTTTTAGAAGTGGTGTAACTCACTGGTGGTAATGACACTTGTAAGAAACCTTAAGCATATCAGTTTATATGAACAGAACAAAGAGGATGATAGAATTTGTTAATCACCCACAATTCAGTTTTAAGAAAGTAATGATTAAATGTGACATGAAATCCAAGCTATTATTAAAAATCGATATACTTGTTAAAAAAAATAGCTTGAGACATATAAGAATCAAATTTGGGCTAGCAGTTGTATGATGTGAGCCTTCTGAAGATCTAAAGAATTCTCACTGCTTCAGTTCACAGATTATACTTTAAGATCTTATGTCTCTGGCATTTAGTCCTTACAAAGGTCTCACCTATAATGATTTTTACTCTATGAAGTGCTGGATATAAATATTAACTCTAATGGTGGCAGTGAAATAAAATCTCAAAATTTATTTGACAGATATTTACAATCTGCCCCAGGGTCATGTCATCATCATTTGTGATCTTTCCAGCTGGCTTCTCACAAGCAAAGTCAATGGGGACACCAGATTCCTTTAATGACAGCATGATTTACTTAATAACTGCAATGATTGGGTATGACTCAACAGTCACCTTGCTTAGAAATGGAATTTCTGGTCCCAATTATGATTGTAAGCCAAGGATTACCTATACAAAGAAACCGCATAATAAAAATGCTAGCAGTACCATATCTGCAGAAGAAGCCCCCTTAATTTTCACTTTTTTCACTGTTTTATCAAGAATTAAATATTTTCAAAAGCCTACTGAGAATGTGAATTCAGGACTGATCTTTTTTATTTTGTTGAAAAGGGAATCATAAAAATAACAATGGGATGGAAGCATACAATGATAACCTCCCCCAGGTGTGTATTATTTCCTGACCATCATAATCCCACAGACTCATCCCAGAGTTTATTCTTATAAGGGCAAAGATACAGCAAAAAGATAAAGTTCTTGTTATATCTGATCTATTCTCACCTTCCTTTATTTTCTAGTCAAATCCAGGCTTCTGGATGTTGAAAGGGGATATTACCGTCAGGCTTGTCTGTTACATTTTAAGAAGGAAGAAGCAGAACTACTATTTTAGCAGTAGCATGTGAAAATCATTTTTTTAAAAACAAGGAAAAAGCAGGAATCTAAGTGTAATAACTATCATTTTATCACTGCCAAGAACTGCATCTACAAGACAAGTAATTAATAAGCTTAAGGTCAAGATTAGATGGTATAGATTTTTGGATAAAGATAGGGAAACACTTGTTACTTTTACATAAGAAGATGGCATAGCCCACTAATGCTTGCGCTTTCTTTGTGTCTTCAGTGAGTTAGTTTGCTTTACCAAGTTGGACATGATTTCAGTACCAAGAACAGCTCCTGTCCTTCTCTATTATATTGAAAACCAAATTAAAACTTACTGAACATTCAAATATATAGTCCAGGGAGAAAAACACCATACAAACAATCTTGTTGGGATTATATCACAATAGTAGCATTACTTTCTCCATTTAATTCTTTTTAGAATTTTTTATTTTTACCCCGGGACTAAATTTATGTGAAGGTGAATGAGATTCTGTTAGCAAGGATTACCATCTTTTTCAGGACCTGGATATATTTTTGAGGGAGAAAGCTTCCCCTGTTTAGAGTATGATTGCTCTCTAACCATTTAGAAGATGCGTAATTGGGATTGGGAACTACCCTTTCACTTCTGGTGTCTACTTTATTGGAAGGGTTGCAAATATGGAGAATGTGATTTCTCAAATTTTACCTGCCTGTCTGTTTTCTATCACTACTTAGAACAAATAAACAAACAAATAAGGCCAACAGAGAGCTAATGATCAGACATTATTCCACCAAATGACAGACTAGAATTGAAAGGTTTTCAAACTTGAATATTGAAACCAATTCAGTTCAACTGCAGATCATTAGGGTCCCTTGAGTTGATTTTTATTTCTGGTAACTCACAGACATTATCATTTTGTTTACTTGGCAACAAGTATACTGTGACTGCTTTCTTCTTCTTCTTCTTCTTCTTCTTCTTCTTCTTCTTCTTCTTCTTCTTCTTCTTCTTCTTCTTCTTCTTCTTCTTCTTCTTCTTCTTCTTCTTCTTCTTCTTCTTCTTCTTCTTCTTTTAGTTCCTAATCTAACCTGGATTTCTGGGATGTGGGCATCCACACTAGGAGGCAAGGGCAATGACAAAATAAATAAAGAGATGAAATGTCCATCCTTTATGTATATGTGTGAGAATGTGTAAGCTATGAAGAAAAAGGAGTTTCAAATCCCAAATCGTCTACTCCTTGCTCTTGAGTAGACTATTTAAATCCATGTCCTTTCTTTAGGAGTTATGATCAGAGATATAATCCACTACATACAGTATTTATTAAAATATCAGAAAATATTTCAGTCATGAACTCTGAAGAAGACTGCACAACAATTAGTCAATCCATGCCTTATGCATCACTATGTGTCATAGCCCTCTTTTATTCGGATTGAATTCTTCATGCCTTTTAAAACCAACTTTATAAAAATGCATGACTTTTGAAGATGGTCCAGTTCCATGTTCACATTGAGCCTCTGGATTATGGGTTTGCAACCAGTCAACGGCCAGCACCATAAGGACAAGTGCGGATCCTATGACATAGAACTGCAAGATTTCTGTATGCTCCTTTACTGTCAGCTGTAACGATGTTGTGTATTGCAAAACAGGACCAGCGTGAAGAACCTGCCATTCATCATTTCCACAAGCATAGGTTTTGTTAACAACTTTGTGGGCAATTTAAACTGTTGCACTTGTGTTCTCATCTATGAAATTGTTAGTTGAACCTGAGTCGATAAAAGTTGTATTTCAGAACTTGCTGGGAAAAAAGAGGAAAAAGAATATCCTGTAATCACCTGTTGCTGGCTATCTGAGTTCTTTTTAATTGTCTGAACTTGCCCCAAATTCTCAGAAGTCAAGCCTGCAAAGTTTTCCTGAACGCATGGCTTTGAGACAATTTGGGCACTTATTTGCTGTGTGGCCTACGCTTTGACAGGTGCAGGTCTTTGTGGCTGACTCAGAGGCCTATACCCCTTTAAAGTATCAGAGTAAATTATACTGTCTCTTTAATTCAGAGGTCTATATTTTAATTTAGGAAAACACAAGTTGAAGCTGAAATGTGCTTAAATATTA
This sequence comes from Laticauda laticaudata, assembly GCA_004320025.1. Lineage (NCBI taxonomy): Eukaryota > Metazoa > Chordata > Lepidosauria > Squamata > Elapidae > Laticauda > Laticauda laticaudata. Next base: position 21,849 of record BHFT01076890.1, on the reverse strand, counting down.
GTAGCTCGGGTTGATAGTTAGGCTCTTGTTTTGAGTTCTAAGCTTGGCAATTTGATTGCAAACATTTTGTCACCATTCAAGGAGACATCGTCAGTGCATTTTGAGTCATGCTTGTCTGTCCCAACACAGATTTTTTTTTTAAAAAAGACCCATGTTCAACAGCCTAACAAAATTAAATTGTCCATAGAGTTATCAGTGGAACCTATGCTTGAGGAAATGAAAGCTAGAAAGCACTTAAAGTTGCTGCTGGTAACGGTGGACCTCCAAGGTGGTCACAGGGTGGAGGCAGGGGTGAATAAAACTTTAGTCTCCTCAACTCTTCCAATCATCATTGTACTATTAGACAATGTTGGAACAACATTTAATTTACCTCTCAGATTGTCAATAAGACCTTCTTCCTCAATTAGAGCAAAATCATTCCAACCAGCTCTAGCAAATAATTGAAAATTTTATGGATATGCACGAAGTGTCCAGTTGCCTTGTTTCAATTTGTAAATCTCTCTGTCAGCCATTACTCTCCAAGCTGAGTCATGAAATGCAGCTCTAAATCTTTGCCTGAAATTCTGGTAATTGTCCAGTTGCAAATCATTGCTCTCAGTGAGGGGTATGGCTGCCCTTTCTTTCATCAGAATCAGAAAAAATGTCACCTTGCACTAATCTGTGGGAAACTCTGTTGGCTGACACATTATGAATTATTCACAATGAATTGTAAAAACCAGAAGTTTATCCTGAACTCCTTCAAACAACTTCTTCTTCTTTAAACCTTTAGTGGTAAGTAAAAAATGCAACCAAAAACATCCATGGAGAAGCACCTTGCCTACTAATAGCTAAAAGGCCTAATTACTTATGTAGTTCCTGACTGTACAGGTAGTCCTTGACTTACAACAGTTCATTTTGTGATGTTTCAAAGTTACAGCAGCACTGAAAAAAGTGACTTATGACAGTTTTTCAAACTTATAACCTTTGCAGCATGCCTATGATCATGTATTCAAAATTCAGTTGCTTGGAAATTGAGTCATACTTATGAACATTACTGTGTCCCAAGGTCATGTGATCAGCTTTTCCAATCTTTTGACAAGCAAAATCAAAGGGGAAGCCAGATTCACTTAACAACCATGTTAATAACTTATCAACTGCAAAGTTTCACTTAACAACTGTGGCAAGAAAGGTTGTAAAATGGGGGCAAAACTCGTTTGAAAAATGTTTCACTCAACAACAGAAATTTTGGCTCAACTGTGGTTGTAAGTCGAGGACTACCTGTAGTCTGCATATGTGCTTTACATAACTCTAAAATCTGTTTGGATTTGCTAATTACAAAAAGATATTTAAAAATTGCCTTGCTGACTGACTTGTTAACAGTGTAGTTTGCCAAGCTCTTGCTGTGACTAATCTGCTTATTCAAGCACTTTGCTCACAGATAAGAATTATGAGTTGCAGAACTCATCTCAAAGAAGGAACGTTTGGAAAAAGAGCAATGCCTTGCTTATAACTGAGCAAAAAATATTACTGATATTTTTGCCCTAATCTCTTCTCCAAATTACTTCAAGATTTGTTTGTAACTCCACAATAAGTGGATTTAAACTTAATGATAGATTTCATTGCATGTTTAAAGTACAGTGGATGGTGTCATTTGCAAGAATTCCACATGGTAAAACAGACTTTTGTTTTAAAAGGGTACAGGCTATGAGGCTACCCGTGAAATAGTGATGAATTATGCAGTTACAGTAGGCTCCCCCCAAGTGAATGAAAGGAGGATTATAGAGGATTACGACGCTACAGAGCTAAGAATAGATCTTAGTTTTTCAGTCCTTAGGTTTTCCAGTCCTTTATAGCTCTTAAGGCCCGGTCCCACTGGCTGACAGATGCAAAACGTATGCATAAAGGGCACAGCGGACGAGCAAAATTTCAGGGGTGGCTCCATCCATTGTCATCCGCTCCAAAAAGTGGTGAAAATTTGCATAAACAGAACGGAAAAGAACGGACGTGGGTAGTATGTAGCAGGGATGTTAAATGGATGTTCATAGGAAGCCTAACGGATGAAAGCGGATGGAAGCGGATGACACCTCCAAAGGGGTTCTGGAGGAGAATTGCGAAGCGGACACATAGTGGATGAAGTGGATGCATCACGTACGCCTAAAGGAAAGAAAGGGGATGCCGCGTGGATGTATATTGGATGCAAACTGTTCACTGCTCATCCTTTCTATTTCAGTGCTACTAACGATGTATAGACGTTCCATGTACCTTTTCTTTCCTCCCTCTTTCCATTTTCAGCTGCAGCGGATGTGAGTTGCGAGGATGCCCAGAGGATGCAGAGAGGATACAGTGGACGTTTAACAGTTGATAACGGACATAGAACGTTTGTTGCTCGTATGTCGCGGATTTACATTGTACACTGCGGAAAGTTCATATGTTCACAAAGTTTTGTGCAGCTCAAAACTTCTTGCGGGGATGAAATCGCAGTGGACGGATGCTCGACAGATAGAGCGTATGAAACATGTATGCAATGAGTACACAACAGATGCATAGCATTTTCCAACAAATGGCAAGCTTTTTAAAATGTTTTACATCCTCTTTGCATCTGTAAATGCAGTGGGACCGGGCCTTAAACTGAAAAAAAAGAATCTGGATTTGCTGGGCAAAGACAGTGAAGAAAGATCAAAGATTGTTGAAAGCAGAAAAGGATACACGGGGACTGGTGTGAAAAGGAACAGAGAGCAGGATAAGCACAAGGTACAAATCCCATTCAGCTAATCCCAGATTTATAGCCTGAGTGAGACAAAGTAATAACTAAAAGCATTATTTAAGAATTGTGCTAAAATATGGGGAGAAGACAACACGCCTATGTTCATATTAAACCATTTATGCTGGCTGTTCCTCTGCACATTTGAAACCCTGGGTTAGGGTTAGGATTTGGTAGTGAAATGTCTTCAGCTTTGCTAGCCCCAAATCCTAACCCTAACCCCAATCCTAATCCTACAATGACTCTGAGCATGGCATGAAGGGTTATCATGTACAACCACAACAGAAAACAGAAAAACCTATACAGCTTCACTAAGATACTAAATTAGCTCAGTCATCCGTACCTTTTATCGCTATGATTCTGAGTGGGGACTCATTCTGGATCGGAACATGTTCAATTCGGATGTATCGTTTGCATATCAGACAGAGAATAACAAATTCATCTAGACCAATCAATTGTGTTATGAAATTACTGGGAAGTGGGCTTCATCACATCTTTGTTATTTTCCCCCTTTGTGGAAGTCATCACATCTTTGTTATTTTCCCCCAGGGCTTTCATTGACTCTGAAAATGATAATAATAGGAATATAACAGACTACGTTTTCATCTATGGAGCTAAATGCCCTTCTCTAGCTCAGCACGTGAATGGAGAGTAAATCACGAAATCAGAGGGCCAAGAGTCAGACTTTCAAGGGAAATGATTTATTTGAACAATGCTTTATTTATAGTTGTCCTCTATTTCGAGAAAAGTTCATAATCCACAGAGCTGCAATGAGCCCCATTCAGGCAGGCACAGAAGAGATCTCTTATTTCTTGCTGCCTTTAGAAGAAGAAAATTGGTAATTTTGAACAGGGAGGAAAAAGGAACAAGGCTGCCCACCTCCTCTTATTCTGCTCGGTTTTACTAGGAGGAGATAAGGCTGGGTTATCCTTCTCTGTCCCCCATTACCATGCCTGACATTGTTAAGCTCCAGAGTAAAGTATCATGAAAATAAACAGGAAGATCTTCCTCTTCCCAATCTCTGCTACCATCTTTTTAAAGTTGTTAGGTGGAAGGGAGACAAGCAAAGAAAAAATAAATAAAGGTGCTATCTGTGTGATGTGTAAATTGTTTCTGTACATACGCATTCCTAGATAATCTATAAAAATGAAAAAAAAGTAAAATGGATATCCCAGATGGAAGCAGGAATGATGGATTGGAAGGTTTAAGTGGATGGCATGAAAAATCCTCAAATATTTACCTCTATCCAGAGACAAAAATCAAATGAATATCTAAGGGAAACAGAAGGAAAAAGTTTGGAAAATTGCAATCGTGGCCTCTGTCTTTCTTTCAGTTCATTGCCAAGAAAACATGTTCTCTCTTTATCCTTGTTCTTCTTCCGTCTTTTTGTCCCCTGGGTTTATGTTATCCTTTGTAACTTAGTGTCCCTGAAATACAGCATCCTGCTATTTCCTTTAGGCTGTCGGGAGTTTTCATCCATGAATCTCTCACACAAAGATACCCTTCAAATCCAGTAATTACGCTTGGTTCCTATACATGAAGCAACAAGGATTTTTTTTATTAGTTTACCAATGCATTGTGCATTGTGAAAAAGATTCTTCTCTGTGTAACTGGAGAAATACAAGTTACCTGGTTATGGGAGAAGGGTTTAAGAACAGTCTGATAAAAAAATTCTGCATTGGTTTTGAAATTCACTTTGGACTTTTCTTATGCTACAAAACTGAATGGATTTCTGGCCTAGCTACAGCATATTTAAAAATGAGTAAAACATGTTTTCCTATTGACAACAATGGGATTCTGTAGAACTTCTTAAGTTATCATTTGTGATCCTTTGTGCCAGCTGCCACCTTTCAGTTTCCTAGCTTTAGCTGACCTAGCAGACCTTTTAAGGGGATTATTTACAGCTTTGCATTCAAACACTTTGATTTGGGGAGGGGGAGACTATACTGCCAAATAAATATGATTTTGCTTATTTCATTTCAGAGTGGGGTTGTTGTTAGTTTAGAATCCGTAACAGCTGGGAGGGGCAGTGACTGAATAATGCCATTTGTCTCTCTTTCTCATCTTTCAAAACTGCTAAAAGTGAAGAGCAGAGGTGATATTCAGCTAGTTCTGACAAGTTCTGGAGAACTGGTAGCGGAAATTTTGCGTAGTTTGGAGAAGTGGTAAATACCACCTCTCCCATCTATTTGGAGAGATGGGTGCCTCACCATCTATTTACTGCCTCCCGAATCCCAGCTGATCAGCTGGGTCTTCTTTTGTTGCCCTGCACAGGAGAATGGAGCAAGAAAGCAGGTTAGTGGGGTGGGGAAAGAATGTGGATTTTATAATATCCTTCCCCTGGAGTGGAGTGGAAATGGAGATTTTACAATATCCAGTGGTGGGATTCAAATTTTTTTACTACTGGTTCTGTGGGCGTGCCAGAGAAAGGATACTGTAAAATTTCTGGTGAAGAGGATAATAGGTTATCTCCAAATAGCTTTTGAGAGATTGGCAAGTGGAAATAGGGGTAGAAATAGAAGGTTAAATTCTCCAGAGCGCTTTGAATATGGTTCAACAATCTAGAATTGTGGATTCATGCAAAAAATAAGTAAAATATGACTAATTGGCCTTAATTTGTTTAAGATGTAATCAGGTACAGCAAACTGGAGTCTGTTTTCTAGGCCAGTGCTTTATATAGGCCCTATAAGGCCCGGTCCCACTGCACTTACGGATGCAAAGAGGATGTAAAACGTTAAAAAAAGCTTGGCATCCATTGGAAAACGCTATGCATCCGTTGTGTACTCATTGCATACATTGTTTCATACGCTCTATCCGTCGAGGCAATCTGTCCACTGCGATTTCATCCGTGGAAGAAGTCTTGAGCTGCACAAAACTTTGTGAACAGATGAACTTTCCTCCGTGTATGATGTAAATCCGTGACATACAAGCAACAAACGTTCTATGTCCGTTATCATCCATTAAACGTCCACTGTATCCTTCTGCATCCTCTGGGCATCCCCTCAACTCACATCCGCTGCAGCTGAAAATGGAAGAGGGAGGAAAGAAAAGGTACATGGAACGTCTACACAGTGTTTGTAGCACAGAAATAGAAAGGATGAGCAGTGAACGGTTTGCAGCCAATATACATCCGCGCGGCATCCCTTTCTTTCCTTTAGGCGTATATATGCATCCGCTTCATCCGCTATGCGTCCGCTTCGCATTCTTCCCCGGAACCCCTTCGGAGGTGTCATCCTGTTCCATCGGGGCTTTTTTTTTTTCTATCCACTAGCTTCCGACTCCGATGAACATCCATTTAACATCCCTGCTACATACTACCCACGTCCGTTCTTTTCCGTTCTGTTTATGCAAATTTTTGCCACTTTTTGGACTGGATGACAACGGATGGGGCCAACCCCGAAATTTTGCTTGTCCGCTGTGTCCTTTATGCTTACGTTTTGCGTCCGTCGGCCAGTGGGACCAGGCCTTGAGAGCAGAGGTGTCAAACTCAAGTCATCACAGTGGTGTCACATGAGATATCGGGACTTTTTTCCCCTTCGCTAAACCGGATGTGGGCGTGGCCATCGTGTGACACATCCAGCCCATGGGCCGGAGTTTGACAGCCCTTTGTTAGAGGGTATGAAAACTATTTTAAAATGTAATTTTTCTTTCTCTTCATGGTTTGGATCCAACTAAGTGGGCCATAGAACAATTCCCTAAAGCAAAAGAAAATCATGTTATTTGGTAGTGAATTAAGTACCATGGATTTTAACACATGATTAGGTCTTAATCCATTCCAATGAGTAGCCACTATGATTTGTCTAATTATAAGCAGTTCAGTTTAATTAAACTGAATTAACGATTGAACTTTTTATTTGATTCCACGTATAAGGGGAAAAAGATGAGCAGTTCATTTTAAAATGAAGAATCCAAGTGTATATTCCTTTTGAATTGCTATATTCTTGAGAACATAGCACCCACTTTGATTTTACATGTGTACGTTATTGTAGGAATTAAAGTGTTGGTCTAGGAGTGGGAAAAATCAAGCTTAACTCTTAACTCTTGAGCCATGGAAATTAATTAGTGATCTTGGGTTACTTTCTTTCTCCCTATCAGCTCAGCCCATTTCATAGGATGGTTGTAGTAGGAAGAATCTTAAAGAAAATCCCTGTGTAAGCTATCTGGAGCTCCTGCAGATAAGATCAGTTATATCTGTAAACAATAAATATAACAATAATCATGTCATAGGATGAGATATGGTTGCATGATTAAAAAGTAGTAGAATGGGTAACAACCATTCACTCTCTGGAAGAAGGTCTTCATTTCTGAAAGTTCTCATAACCCTTATTTTAAAACAACAAACAAGCAAACTAGGGAAGGGTAGAAGAACAAGCCAGATTAAGTTCCCCTTGATAGGCTGAGATTTTAATTGCTATATTTAAGGTATTTTGTTCTCACATAGTCATAATTCAAAATGTCCTCCTCTTTGAACCATTTCAGGATTCATACTATCTCCTTCTGTGATGTGGCACTTTGAAAAAAAGAAAGCCTGTTATGGAATATGTATGTATGTATGTATGTATGTATGTATGTATGTATGTATGTATGTATGCATGCATATGTATATATACTGTATATTGATATAGCTTGATTGGTAGGAGTCATGAGAAGACCTCTTAAAACAAATCTCTGCAAACTAAAAATTAGTTTCTATGAAACCAAATAAAACCAGACTAGGTTTATTCGATCACCATAGATTTATTTGCTACATTCAGTGTGGCCAGTGGGGGCATCTCATTCTTTGATGAAATCTGAACCTAATAGACAAAATGATCACTGGATCTGCCCAGTCAACTTCTGTCTATTTCTGTTCACAGGACCTAACTTGCTTACTTCTACATTGATCCTGGACCGAATTCTGCCTGCCTTTCCAGCTCCTCTCTCTTCTTGCTTCAGATTTGAGAGATTTCCCTCCCTGCTCATCTGCACAACTGTTTCATCACCAATAAATTTAGAATAGAATAGAATTCTTTGTTGGCCAAGTCTGATTGGACACACAAGGAATTTGTCTTTGGTGCATAAGCTGCCAGTGCACATTGCACATAAAGAAAAAATAAAATACATTCATCAAGAATCGTAAGATACAACACTTAGTGATAATCATAGGTTACTAATAAGCAATCAAATCATACTAGGGAACAAATAAAACAATATAAATTGTAAAGATACAAGCAACACAATTATAGTTATAAGTTGGAATAAATTTCAATAAATTTCCTGAATTAATTGTAAGAAAACAGGTATGAACCTGCCCGATCACTTAAATGTCTTTGATTTGTCAAAGCTGTTCTGCTCCAACAGCTTCACTTCTTCATCTGTGAAAACTCACATGAGAGTTGGGATTCAGAAAGCCAAACTTTTTGCAAAAGTATGCAAAAATACTTTTATGGGCATAATTTCCACTTTGTGAATTAAAGAGTATATTGAGTAAGGATAATAGAGTATTGAGTTAGAACATTGTACCAAAGCAATACTAACAGTCAATAGATGAAGAGACCCCCTTTCTTAGGAGCAGAATTTGATTATCTTGGTGCTGTATAAGAATTTGATTAACTTGGTGCTTCCATTTCAGTGTGGTGATAATTGGTTTGTGTGTATTCAAATATCTCTGTCTCTTCTTTCCTGCCTTCCTTTGCCGAATTTTCTTAAATCTCTATATAAAATTTGTATTTATTCATTTTTTATATCCCACCTTTATTATTTTTATAAATAATTCAAGGCTGTATCCAACATATCTTCCTCTTCCTATTTTCCCCACAACAACAAGTCAGCTGAATTGCATTGAGAGAGGGACTGACCCAAGGTCACACAGCTGGATTACATGACTAAGGTGAGACTAGAACTCACAGTCTCCTATTTTCTAGATGGATGCTTTGACCTCTAGACCAAATTGGCTTTCTTTTCTATAAACTTTATTCCTGAACCTAAATCGCCATTTTTTGCTTCTATTTCCCCTCTTATAGTTCTTATGAGAAGACAGCTGGTCAAGGAAGAAATTCAAATGGTATTTTTGATGTTTTATGGCTTGTCTTAGTTATTTCTACAGATTTCCAGAACAAGACTTTTATTTTCTTTTATATAGAGAAATGGAATGCTCTGGATTTTAAAAGAAAAGTCTTTTTCTTACCCAGAAACTGTCCATCACCATTAGTTATTCTGGTCGCTTGAAAGCTCACCAATGGAACTGGATGTAATCTATTATGAAACATGCTGTTAAAAATAAAATGTTAGAAATAGCCATGTTTCTACCTAACACCGAACAAGATTGATCACTGCAGTAAGAGGAAAAAAAGGAATGAAAGGAATGAAATATAATTTGGCAAATTTGTGGAATCAGAAACATGTGTTAATTATGGCCTGTTTTTTGTATAAGGGTACACATTACAGTATATATTAATGGTGCAATTCTGAGCATGGATTATTTTAATCAGTGATATAATTTGCAATATATGCTGCAATGGTATTCATACCTCTAATTTTACACAATCCCTTGATGCAGAAAATTCAGCAAAAATTCTGAGCATTTTAAAGGTTTATTGCATAACAGCAAAACAAGATGTTTATCATGCTTGGGTCTTGGTTCCTTCCCAGGAGTCTCTGGTTATTCTAATTTCTCACATTTATCTGACTTCTTTTGCAAATTCCTCTTTATTTAGAGGAGGGAGAAAGAAAATGATTGTTTACCTATATGAAATCAGAGATTTGTCCTCAAACTCCTGGAACTTTTGAGTGTTTTGCTTTGAAAAGACGTCAGAGAGAGAAAATAAATTTTAAAGGGTGTACTGGGGGAGTTATTATGGGTTCAGAAAGTACAGAAATATCATGCTCTTTCTTTCTACATAGCTATAACTACAATCTCATTTAAGACTAACTTCGCTGTGCATTCTTGAAGTTCATACTTGGGTTAAGACCCAATTTCTACTGCCATTACATTAGTGACACAGAAGGAGAGTATAAATAGATGAGCTTTGTCGCCAAACTAAGTGAGATGTTTTTCCAAGACCTGTTTCAAAGTTTGCCGCTTTGTGAAAGAACAAGAGAAAACTGCAATGCTTTGTTAACATATGTTATTTTTGTATGATGCAGCCAAACAGGATGATGGTGCACATTTAGTGTCGCACATAACAAATCCCGGTTATTAATTAACTCATTTAGGCTGTTCGAACAGGACACGTCAATCCCTTTATCATGTCATGAGAGGGGGGAAAAAAGATTGGAAGGATTCAGAGGGATATGTACCTCTGTGTGGAACAGCAGTGCTCCAGTAAATGGACAACTAATTGGTAGCATCAGAGCAACATCAGAGAATCAGGCTGCCTATGAGGAACAAACTTTGGCTTTCTTGGAACATAAAACATCCAGACCAAAACTTCAATTTTGTGAAACCCCAATCAAATACCTTGGCTGCATCCTAGGACTACAAACTAAATAGTTAGACCCCAGAACAGGGGTGGGTTTCTACCAGTTCTGTCCACCTATGTAGAACCGGTAGCTCTGAAGAGCAGCAGACATAGAACCAGTATTTATTTATTGATTTTTCAACTTCAGCTGCCGAATGAGGCACAGCGGCAGTTAAAAGAGCAGGAAAAGAGGCTGTTTCAAAGGCTGCGTCTCTGCACACAGTATGCTGATGACGATTTACAGGCACGCGGCTCACAGCATGCAGGGAAGCTCATAAATCCCAAACTGGTTGTTAACCCGGTCGTATCCCACCCCTGCCCCAGAAGAATTTAAGACACTGAAATGTTAATACTAGCAATCTCCATGAGAATCCTCCAGTCTTTCTTGGTTTCCACTGATTTTTGGGCAACGCAGTGGTGAAATGCTACTGGTTTGGCCCAGCCAGTAGTTAAAAAAACTAACTAATTAAAAAATAACTGGCCACCAAGCACAGTTATACAAGCTGGTGGTGGCTAGCAGGATGTGGCAGCCAAAAATGAAGCTTTGGGGGGGGGGGCAAGTACCAGGTTGTATGTAGATCAGTGCCTGACGGGGTGGGCCAGGGCACTGTGGGCCGGTCCTTCGCTGTTTCCACGATGGTTCTGTGGGCCAGATCTAAGTACCCCACGGGCCAGATCCGGCCTGTGGGCCTTGAGTTTGACACCCCTGGTCTAATGTCATAACCTCATCAGCTGCCCATATGAACAGACAGCATGCAGATTTTTGACTTCCTGCTCTTTGAGGCCCAATGTACTAATAACCAGTAGTTCTCCATTCAATCCAGCCACTCATCTCCCCGTCAAAGGGAGCTAAGAGTCTCATAATGAGAAAGGCTTTTGTATCCTGGCTCTTGCAGCTTCCAATCCAAGAGTGAACATTCAAGAGACTCCGCTACCAAATGCTGAATCAGAATTGCCAACAGATGGGCCTTCTTATGTGACACAAAAAGAGACCAGTGTCAAATTATGCTGTGACCACAGAATGCTCAGTACTGGAGAGCGAGAAGTTGCTCTCAACTTTATCATCACAGATGGCAGAAGTTTTTGTGCTTCTGTGAGCAAGTTACCAGTTATCTGGGAAGATAATTAATATTAAATGAGTAGCAAATATGCTTTTGGAGCAAACCACAGTTTTGGACAACAGAGAGGGTTTCTTTCTGTTAGGAAAAAAACTCCTATATCAAGCATAGCCATCTTCATAAAAGATGTGTTTGGGACCATTCTCTTCCCAACATAATTAGCTATTGTTAAAATTGAGGTTCATCCTTGACTCCAAGGGGATGAAAGGCCTGATGGTAAAGCATCTCTCCTGGGAACCAACCTGCCATAATACATTGAGATGGACTGGGATTAGACACTTTCAATCAATCATCCTGATTTATCATTAAGGATATGAAAAACAAAGGAGGAATGACAATGTCATAGCAAGGACAGTACCTGGTTATAATGCAATTGGTGACCGAGTAATATAAATTAAAGTTTTTGGACAACCCTTTCAGGTAGCAATCATTCAAATTATGCTTTAATCACTAATGCAGAAAAAAAGGACATTGATGAATTTTATGATCAAGCTCAATTTGAAATCAACAGAACATGCAAGCATGTTACAAGTGTTGTTTGAATTTTTTTTCTTCTTCAAAAGACACTTGGACTGTTTTATTCTTTGAGGAGGAAGAAGAAAATGTTTTACTTCTCACCCAAGAAACTTCCTCAGTTCTGATGGTGGGGGGGATGCAAGGATAGGTACAGATAATTGAGACTGGGATGGTGGGGGGGGGAATATAAGGTTTGTATTTCTTTGTAGTCATCTGGTCATTAGCACTCTCTAAGAGCTGTTGAGGCCTTTGGGTTTAACATTTTGGGTTTATCTGTGACCTCAAGGTCACCTGCATTGGGTGAAATTGGCTGTGGAATCTTCTTGGAATTGCTAAAAGGACTGTGTTATAAACTCCAGATAGGTGGTATTTTATTCCTTCCCCTCTGTTGAGGGAGGGATGTTAAATTCTAAAATACTACTCTTACTACTCTTTCTTAATTCTTAATTTTAATTGTAATTTTAATATTGCTAAAAGGAAGTGGAAGATGTCAGTTTCAGCTCCAAAAATGAGACCAGCTTCTCGCTGTGGAATAGATCACAAACTGCTCACAACCAGGTTCCAAATTAAGCGAAAGAAGATTATGAAAAAGAAAGCCACAATGCAATCTCCATTTTCAAGGAGAACAACTGGAATTGCTGAACCAGAGTAAATATGGAATGAATTTTAAAAAGATGTTAAGGGTGGATATGAAAATAAGATAACCAAAGATGAAGAAATAGGAGAAAGCAAACCACTGCAGATGTCCGAAGCATGGAAATCGCTGAGAAGCCAAGAAAAATAAAAATCCCTGAAAGAAATTTAACAGGGTTTCAGACAGCTGTTGGAAAAGATAAGAAGTAGTATTACATCAACATCTCTGAAAGCACAGAAGATGAAAACAAGTGCAGAAAAACAAGGAAAGTATTTTAAGAGATCTTTGAACTCTGAAGGAGTTTTCAACCTTGAACTGGGACATTAAAGGATGCCAATGAACAGGTAGTAACCAGCTCAAAGGTGAACAAACAAAGATGGAAGGAGTACACTAAAGTACTGCACAGTAGAGATGTGACCACATATTTCTATAATATTCCCTACTTCCCAACTTACAGGAAGCTCTAGTACTACAAGATGTAGTTACACCAGCACTCCTGTTATTGCCAAATTGGAAAGCTACAAGAATAGATGGAATATCCAAAGAAATATGGCAAGTTTTATGACGGCACTAAAATGTTTTATTATGGCACTAAAAAGGGGAAAAGCACGAGTAATTTAAAGCACCTTTTCCTTTCTTTCTAGAATATTGGGAACAGCCTGAGAAAAATAAAGCAAGTTTGACAATAATAACCAACAAAATGAGGACTTTGCTGCATGTGCAGTACCATTCCAAGATTCATGGTTGGAATCCAAACAGCCCCATAATGAAAGAATGTCCCTGGAAATCCTGTATGAGCTAGGTTTGCTTTGCTGGGTGAGGAATTCTGGGAGTTGAAGTCCACAAATCTTAAAGTTGCAAGGTTGGAGACCCCTGATCTAGGTCATGGTTCTACCAAAGGTGCTTTGGCAACTCTTCCTTCTTGGCTTTTTTTTTCCCTTTGAAAACATTTTGCTTCTCAGCCAAGAAGCTTCTTTAGAACCTAAACATTTTCAAAGGAAGTATCTATGGAGATTCTCAGTTGTCCAGGTCATGGTTGTCCCAAAGGTGCAATTTTTCAAGAGGCAGCTGGACTTTCTGGGTTTTGTTTTTTTTAAAGACATTTTGCTCCTCATCCAAGATGCTTCTTCAGCTCTGATTGGAGAGCTGAAGAAGCCATCCAGAAGGTGATTGGATGAGAAGCAAAATGTCTTCAAAGAAAAAACATAAAGACCCATTTTCAAAGGAAAAAAAAACAAAGAAAGTCCAGTTGCCTTTTGGAAAAGTACTTTGGGATTCCATAATGGAAGCATGCTCCGACCTTTAGGATTCAGAAATGATGTTTTTGTCTCTTCAAAAGTGGGAGAAAATGAAAGAGGGCAGAGCACGTTAGGTATAGAAAGAATGGCTCCTTTTCAAGGAAGACTGAAAAGAGATATGGAAAACTTGTCAGATTCTTATTAAAAGTAGCTACAATATTAAAAGGTAAGATTTCCAATATGCTGATAATCCAAATTAAGCAAGCATAGATTTATTAATTTGGATAATTGTGCACAGTGGAGGAATGTTAATGAGTGATGTGCATATTAATAGCATACAGATTATAAAGGAGTTAATGTTCACATATATATGCATTACTTAATCAGTCACTAACCTATGTAATATATCAGTTGTCAATGGATGATATGGGTATTCCAACTGTAAAGCTGAACATTTGCTGGCTAATTGCCATGCAAACTATTCCTGATATGGAATAATGAATTCCCTTTGTTTGAATAAGATGAACTGATGATCCTGCACATAACATTAGATAATTAAAGGTGAACATGTAATGTCTTTTTAAATTCTCCAGGAAATATGGCCTGTATTTTAATTTCCCATCATTGTTTTTTTTTGGGGGGGGGGGGCTGTAAGAAAGTGAAGAGAGTTTTCTAAGCAGTAGTGGGATTCAATTTTTTTTACTACCGGTTCTGTGGGCGTGGTTTGGTGGGCGTGGCATGGGAAGGACACTGTAAAATCTCCAGTTAGAGATGGTATTTGTCAGTTCTCCGAACTACTCAAAATTTCTGCTACCGGTCCTCCAGAACCTGCTGAATACCACCTCTGTTTCTAGGGTCAATACTGTTCACTTTCCATGGCCTGTAATGTAAGGAGGAATAGTGCACTTTATCTCCTGTATATATGCTTATCCGTACACAATAAGCCGGTATCCATTCTCACCTATGATACCTCATACTTACACCTGGACATATCCAAACTCCATACATTCCACTACCATAAGTGGAACCAGAACTTCCATTGCTAAGTGAGGCAGTTAAGTGACATGTACCCAATTTTCAGTCTTTTTTGCTATAGTTGTTAATTAAATCACCAAAGACAGCAAGTGAATCACACAATTTTAAGCAAATTTGGCTCCCTCCCCCATTGCCTTTGCTTGTCAAAAGTCGGTTAGGAAAGTCACAAAAGTAGATTATGTAGCCCCAGCACACTGAATTCCTCATAAATAAGTATATGCAATTTGCCAAGAGTTAAAACTTTTTATCATGTGACCATAGGGATATTATGATGGTTTTAAGTGTGAGGACTGGTATTAAGTCATTTTTTTCCATCACCACTGTAACTTCAAATAGCCACTAAATGAATGGTTAATCAAGGACTTGTAACCCGTACTCCACTTTAGAGATACATCAGAGAGGCTTAAGAAGGGGGCACAGGGTCTGTTTTGACCAAGGCTTCCTGAGACCATAATTAAGCACATGCTTAGTTAAAACAACTCTTGTGTTATTTCAACGCTGGGAATTATGTTCATTCCCAGCCTGTAACAAGTCCCAAACAGTCCCTCAAGATAAGCACCCACCTTTCTCTCCTTTGAATTGCTGCCAATAACTAAAGTGCCAAATATACTTATACCTATTATCTTGTAAGCAACTGACAAATCTAAATAAATAAATAAATAAACAAATAAATATTAACTATAAAAAACCCAACTGAAGTAGAAAGTGCACACAGAGCTTCAAGGTTTAATCCGAACAGAGAGAACGACTTTGCTTACTGCAAAGGTTTCTCTACCTTTGCATTTCCTTCATACTTTAGGGGAGGGGCAATCACCTCCAAGCCTTACTTCTGAGTCGCTCCTTTTGTCTTAACTTCTTGCCTTCTAGCAGCTTTGCACACACGTGCACTGGGAACAAGCTCCCCTTGTTTCTCTGCCTCGCTGCTGCCAGACTCTGGAGGCTCCGGAATCAGCACACAACTCCCAGATGGTCCTGGCCCCATTTCTGCATCAGACATAGGACCCTCGTCTGAGTCCTCCCCAGACTCCCAGACTGGTCCCAGTTCTTCCCCACTGTACAATTCCGCTGCTGTCTGCACAAGCTGCCAGCGAACCACAACAGGCTTGCTCTTAAATGTTTCTTTTTCCCCATTTGAAGGCCGAAAAAGCAATGCCTAAAATACCTTTTAGCATGAAAGCAAGCTAAAAGGCTTCAGGAAGACAGAATGGGAAGGAAACGCTGTAAACCAGACTTGAGGCAAGCCAGCTAGTCAGAGATTTCCGACTTTCTGTTAAGAAACATTTCAACAATACTTTACCAAGGTCTCTCAATGCATCATTTGTTTTGCTGTACTTAGGATTATAAAATTGATTTGGAACTTATTTATATATCGCACTTGCTCATGAGCAACCTTTCTCTAAGGATTGTTCTTGATGTAACAAAATGCAAACATTTAGTGTGGAAGGCTTATGTGGGAAGAGGGAACTTGGTGAATTTAGAGAATAATCCTTCAGGGTTTTTTAACATTAGAAGTAGGCATAATTAAAGACATCACAACAAGCTGCATCTTTTTCCCCCTTCCCAACTGAATCCCTAAAGTATATGAGTGGGTGGAGTGATTAGAAAAGTAATGAGGTAGCTGCTAAATCTGCCTTTAAGATAGCAATGGTCATCAGTCAATCCCCCACAGAGCAAAAATCCCTAGAGTTCCCTGGAGGGGGAAGAAATGTCTATTAAGACAGATAAACCAGTTGTGGAAATACACCCTAAAGATCTTTAGCCTTATTCTGAATCCTGTAGCTGTTGGTTGTTATTGTTTTTTTTTTTTACTCTTCAGAGCAATTCTATTGAGATAATTTTTTTTTTCACACATAGGATCTCCTTTTGCGTCAGGGATCAAACATTTGATTAGAGATATTTCTAGACTCTGTACTGCAAGGGAGAATGTGCATTCTGCGCACATTCTTCATTCTTGATGACTTTGAGAATAAGGATGCCTATGTAGTCAGTATGCTATTTTTAAGGCATTCTACAATTTCTAAAATAAATGCAATATACCCATGTTTAGAAGGAGCTAGAGTTGGTTTTTAAATGGCTTTCTGAGAAAGAATCACCATAATCTGTGATGAAAATGATAAATGAGCATTGTTGTAAAATTGAAGTTTTTCATCTTATTAAATATATAGATAGGCAAGCAACATTTAAAAGATTGATACATATTTTTATCCCCAAACTCCATACTATTAAACTGGCCTGACCATTGCATTCTTGATGATTATTGAAATTCCCCTTCCAATGCTGAACTCATCCAAAATATTATTTAATACCACTTATAAAGTTTCAGTCAACATTGAATTTCTTAATTTTAATACATATTTAAAACTACTGTGTCATGTCTATGCTCATGAATTCCACAACAATCATCCACAACTGGCTTTCTGGTGAAAATGGTATCTATTCTTGAATGTCTTGGTGATCATACCTCTGAGAACTTTCTTTGCAGGTTAGCCTAATACATCTGGTTGCTCTTTCTGCACCAGTCTTTTCCCTGAAGATTAGTACATTAATAAACTGGCAAAATATGATGTATGTGTAAGAGAGGGAAGGAGAATGGCTCAAAATGCCAAACAGCATATTGTGTCCAAAGAGTCTTCTCTAAGGAGCCAGTAAAAGATTTCTGTATCTATCTGAATACTTCTCAGCAGACCCTGATCCAAGTCTTTTGGACTGAAACATGTTGGGTTCTCAGAAATACCCTAAAGCAATAGGAATAGTATACTATTGCTAAATACTCTAAAGCAATAGCAATAGCACTTAGACTTCTATGCCATTTTACAGCCCTCTCTAAGTGGATTACCCAACAATTTGGGTCCTCATTTTACCAACCTCAGAAGGATGGAAGTCTGAGTCAATCTTGAGCCTGGAGAGATTTGAACTACCAAATTGCAGGCAGCTGGCAGTCTGCAGAAGCAGCCTGCAGTACTGTACTCTAACCACTGCGCCACCGCAGCTCAGTAGGGAAGACTAAACCCTGCTGTTCTTACATTTTGTAAGCTTTGTGGGTTCTAGAAGAAGAAAGCAACAGAATCATCAATGTTTGGAAGACTCTGTGGTTTCTTCCCCAAACCCCAAAAACTTTAACCTTTAGACTGTCTGCTATTGACCTCACCCCTTTCCTAAGAGGTCTGTGGGGACGTGCATAAGCACACCAACGTGCCTACCTTCCCTGTCCTATTGTTACCTTTTTATTTTTCTTATATGTATCCATTTCATGTATTCATAATTATGTTTATACATATCTGTTATCTTATATAGCTTGACAAAATAAATAAATAAGTAAAATAGAGGGCATGATTTTTAATGGAGGAGAAATTGAGACTCATAATTGCATTGGGGTGGTGTTAAAGACTGTGTCAAGGATATTGGTGAGAGTACTGGAGTAACAAGAGGTAGGAAGAGATATATCACAAGGGTCACACAAGGACTATCTTGAAGGAACTGGACAAATTTCAGTTGCTTACTGGATTTTATTTAAAGCACTGCACATATGTTTAAGTCCCCAAAGGCTTGGACTCTTGTTTTAAAGGATCTCTCACTACCCTCTGAACCTGTCCAATTTTTAAGATCTGAAGGAAGATTTCTTCTGAAGATATCTTTGCAAGAAGAAGCCATGTGAGAAAGGACTTTCTTCTTTTTTGTTCCCAGGTTATGGAACACCCACCCCTGGTAACTGCTTTTGGCACATCTACTGCACACTTTCAGCATTTTAAAAAATCTGAAATGATGCAATATCTTTTACTGGACTTCTGTTAATTGTTTTTTATTTATTTGAGGATTAATTATAGTGGAAGCCTCTTTTGGATTCTGTTTTGTGTTTTCTTACATTTTCTTAGCTGTCTTAATAAGTCACGAGAACAGAATATAAATCAAATAAATACACATTTAGAAAGAAATACAATTATTGCATCCCTTAACCTCGTTGAAATGATACAGCACATGAGAATTATGACTATTCAAGCCTCATTGCATGGATGTTTTCTTTTATTCTAACTTTATCAAATTAAGGATACTACAGCAGGAAGTTGTGTTCCTGATTTGAGGGTTTCTTTTCTTACTGTCTTGTGCAAAGTGGAACTACATTTTCTCCTCACCTTTCAACTCAAATAAAACAAAAAAACAGAAAGGTTGAGCAATTGTCAAATATACCTGCTCACTTTCATTAGTGAATACACAGTGGCTGCATACTGTACATTCAGATATTGCTAGTGTCAAGTTAATGGTACAAACCATTACTATCCTTTCCATTCATGCAGTTGTTAAATTAGTTGTTACTAATTTATCAGGAAATACTGCTGAATTAGGAAACTGAAATCTCAGCCTCCAAGATTCAAAGGAAAAATTACATTCCCTGTTTAACATTTTTATTGAGTTATAAAATATTGTTAAGATACAAAATACAAAAGTAAATAGGAAAACAGTGGGGAGGAAGAGGGGGAAGAGAAGTGAGGAAGGATAAGAAAAAAAGATAAGAAAAAGAAGCGCTGACTTCCAACTTAGCGTCAAATCACAATTGGTATTGGAAGTTCTGAATAGAGGTATTAGACAAGATGGTAAAATTAGATTAAGATTAAGAAAGATTAAGAAAGAAGTTTATAAATTGAGGGCTTTTCTGATGATCTGGTTATATTTTTATAGGACCCAAAAGACAATATGGAATATTTGATGAGGAAATTGAATGAGTTTGGGGCTTTGGCAGGTTTCAAAATAAATAAACAGAAAACAACAATGCTGATCAAGAATATGCCTTCTCAGGATAGTGATATATTTAACAAAATGTTGGGTTTTAGGATTGAGAAAAAGGTGAAATATTTAGGGGTTATGTTAACAAATACAAATATAAAATTGTTTCACAACAACTATGTCTCTCTTTGGAGGGATATTAAACAGGATTTACAAAGATGGGATAACTGCACTTATCATTATTGGGTAGAATCTCTGAAATCAAGACAAATATTTTACCAAAGATGCTTTTTTATTTCAGATGTTATCAATACTTACAACGAACAATCCATTGGCAGAAGGGTATTTCTAAGTTCATATGGCAAGGGAAAAAAACGATTAGTATAAGCTACTGCAAGATACTAAAGAAAGAAAAATTGCATTCCAAAACACTGCATATTTTGAATGAACAATACTCAATGAGAAAATCAATAATATAGAAAAGATTATGAATACCTATTGAGGAAAGGAGAAAAAGTAGAGAAGTTGTATCACTCACACACATCATATGCGACTAGTCTTTCAGAATACCAATATTTTTGACTGAGGGATCCTCAACATTTCATTATCCAAGCCAGGTAATATAATCAGTGCATTCAAAGAACACCTCATTTCATCCTTGAGCTATAAATATTCTCCTCTATTGATGTTTTTGACTATTTGGCACTTATAAACTTACATGAAAGATATGCTTTACCAAACAATCTAACTGTAAGTATTTCCAAAAGCAAGCTTTTAAACCTTGGCATGAAATCTGTTCCCCTTTTACTCAAATATTTATCTATCCATGATGCTGGAAATGGAACCTAGGCAGAAAGAATTAATTATATTTACCCATCTGTTTTAATGTCATTGTATTTTTCTCTTTACTAGTATGAATACTGAAAGAACAGGAAAGGTAGCTATTCACTTTATCTTGTTCATTTATTTATTTCAATATCCACTGAGGCCTCATTTCCAGCATATTAAAGACCAAGAAGTAAGAATCTCCAAAAGACATCCTTCATCCAAAAGTTTTATCATAACTAGTGGGTTGTAATCCATCCAATCCACTAGATATGATAAAACTTTTCTCCACCTCATTTTTTGGAAAGTATCAGAATATGTCCCCAGGAAAAAAAAAATATTCAGCTTTGTCACTACTTTATAATACTAGAACCTCTTTTTAAGTTTTCAGATTTCAGTGCAAAGAGCTTAATTCTCCAACTCTGTGGTTTGCTTAATTTAAAATGTCATGAAGCACATACAATCCCATGCTGCCCTGTTCTATGGATTGTTTCTAAAAACATTTGGGTGATACAGAACAACTGTTTGCTTCCAAGAAAATCCTGCTAGAATTTAAATTAACCTCACTGCTGATTCTCCTGAACACTGGCAGGAAGAGTCCTTGGGCACACACACAGTATACACCAGTTATACATCACCAGAGACTAAGGCAAGGCTAGCTAAGGGGTAAATAAGGTGAAAGGTTGGTTGCATAGTTCTATTGACAAGAGTTGCTCTTTCATTTATAGCCAAATATTTATAGTGCTGGAGATCCATTCTTGCGTGCATTGCTTTGCTGCATCCAACAGAATGAAAAGATGGAACAATTGTTGGGGTCAAAACTGATAAAGGAATTCCCCTTAATGAGCTGTTTTATGTTTATTTTATGACACTAACTAGTATATTTTTTATTGCCTGGACTGATATTCACAGTCTGTCATCACATCAATTTCTGTTTGCATAAACTATCTTTGGTAATGGAATTGATATCCTGCTGTGTTTCACTGCATGGCTTTTAATTCTTTAAACTGGATTACAGCTATGTCAGGTATGGAGGTTTTCTCTCTCAATATAGTTTTTCAATAATCATTTTCTTTTCTTTTTTTTAAGAGAGAAGGAAGTATACATTTCCAGGCAGAAATCCTTTTGTGAATTGCTGTATAATTTTTTTCTCTGCACAAATAGTTTTTTGCGTAAAGCTACTCATCTACATATACTAATCACTGCCCAAAGTGAACAGTCACAGAGACCGAGTGTGAATGAAAGAACCTATAAGAAGGACAATCACAAAGATGATGATGATCAATGATGATCTATGATAAAGACATGGAAAAGTTATAAACGTACCATAAGCAGTCATGGGATACAGTGGGAGAAGGAAGTGAGAAAACAAGGGATGTTATGACATATATATTTGAGTTCCAGTATACAAAAACTGACATTTGTGCTGTGGCATCACAACACACTGAATCATTTGCCTGAGGCTGCAACTGGAACAGGCTAATAGAACTATTACTACTTTCTTTACACCGTCTGTGTTCCGTCCGGAAAAACGCGAGGTAGACCGGGTTCCAACAACAAAGTCTTTATTAAGTAACACAGTTGG
>BHFT01076876.1:0-15243 GCA_004320025.1 Laticauda laticaudata | reverse complement strand
TTTTCCGTTCTTTTCTGTTCTGTTTATGCAAATTTTTGCCACTTTTTGGAGTGGATGACAACGGATGGAGCCACCCCGGAAATTTTGCTCGTCCGCTGTGCCCTTTATGCATACCTTTTGCATCCGTCGGCCAGTGGGACGGGGCCTTAAGCTTCCTCATAGTTGACAAGGGAGTGAAGGAGAGAAGACAGGAATGAAATCATAGAAGGAGCACAATTACCATTTTGCCTTGGACTAGAAGGCAGAAATGTAATATTGTGTCAATTTTACCTAATTTGAAAAAGAGAGAATGGAAAAAAGACCGACCATTTCACTGTTCCAATGTTCTATCATGTAAATTAAAAAAAAGAAAGCTAGCCTTTTATTTCTCTGCGAATGAACATGTAAAATAAGTAGGTGGCCATGAAGGGAGTGGACATTCCTGCAATAGGGAATCACAGCTGGAGTAGAGTGGGCTACCTGCAATGAAATGAAGTGCAGAAGACAACATAGACAGCATTGCTAGTATGAATGTATTTTTTTAAAAAAATCCCTATACAGAGCAAGAAAAAACAGCTGGAGGTTGCCTTTCTGGATGTCTAGAGATAAATAGATGTCAATACAAAGAATGAGACAACTTACCACAGCTAACTCACTGCTGTCAATTCAAGATGTCCAACTCACCATGGGACAACTCATTGAAGCTAATTCATCTTGGGAAAACTCACCACTGGACATTCAACAATTTTATTTAATTATTTTAAATAATTAAAACATTATTTTAATTTTTGCCATTCACCTTTCATTTTGTCCTTCCTTTTGCATCATTTCTTTGATGATTCTATTTCATATTTTTTTTGATATTATATAACCTTTGTCCAATGGCAAATTGTCCCTTGGCAAGTTGGCTGTGGCCCGTGATGAATTGTCATGTGGCAAGTTGGTCATGGCAAGTTGTCCTAGACTTGATGTCAACAAGTTTTCATGCCCTTAAGAGTGCCCAGTGGCTCATAATCACATGGGGTGGGGGGAAGCTGATTCTTCAGATCAATCCTAGATCACACTACATAAATGATTAAAATAAATTGAATCATAATCCTGGTTGGCAACCATAATCTTTTTAGTTAGTTCCAGATCTAGCATTCTGACCTTGGCCATTATGCCACAGAATATGGACTTTTCCACCCAGCCTATTTTTTTTAAATTAGGAATCATGGTTAAACTTTCATGGATTGTCCACTAGTTTATTTCTTGCTAGTTTACTTCTTGCAGCCAGTATCAACCATATACCCTTCTTTAAAAAATTAGAATCTAAATTATATGTCAGCTAATATAAACATGAATCAGATTACAAACATGTGTTTCTGGCAGAAGTTCATTTCTTTAAGTGTTTCCTGAAAGATAGAAAATCAATATTTGAGCCACTTTATGACATTGGGCCTTCCCTCACTTGCATCTAACCACACCATAACTTGCATCTAACAACCCCTGGCAACATTATCATTGTCTGATACTGACCTAATCCCTTGATATTATCTGAGGCAGCTTTCAAGTATCTTTAACTCTTCTGGTTTTAAAGTGGGTTTTTCTTCTTACCACAACATATTTGTTGCAGTGGATATAAACTGACAAGCTTTGCCAATCATCCTGTCAGGGGTGTATTAAAGTGATCCCAAGAGAAAGGTTTGACTTGACTTCTCTTGACCACTTTAGAAGGGTTAAGATATTTTAGGCTGATGTGGGCTCTGCCACTCTCCTCTGGTTCCTGGGTATTGTCCTCCAGGGCCATTCTGATTTGGGCAGCAAGACTGAAAGAGTTCAGATCTTTCAATCTAATTTCTATCCTTGTACTACTTGCAGATCTCTGAGCTGATTCATATTTTAAATTAGCTAATCAGAAGAAACCAGCTGTTTACACACTACAGAGCAGGGGTATCAAACTCACATGACACATTGTCATTACCTGATGTATCTCAACTATTTTCCCCTTCATTAAACCAGGGGTGGGCATGAGTTTGACACCCCTGCTATAGAGGGAGAGAGACTCATCTGCACTATGAAGTCTTCCTAAAGAGTCTGTCTCCTCTTAACCAGGTTACTTTTAAGCATAGGATTAGTAATCTACTACTACTAAACCCATGGTAGACTGACAGGCATTCAGGGAAATTACATACAGCATGGTGTTATAGTTTAGTGAGATTGAATCTTCCACTGCACTGTATATGTCCTACCCCATATCAATATTATCAAGGCTACTTTTAAACCTGTGTTTAGTGCTGTGTTTTATCTGTGTCTATCTGTGTTTTAAAAGAAGCTGACTTACAGTTGGGGAGGGGGAAAGAGGCTAGCTGTGCAGCAGGATGGAAGGAAATTCTCAATCTGAGAAAAGTGGAAAGGGTGAGGCAGTTGAAAGAAATGAAAAGTGCAGCAGGAGATTGAATGTTGAAACTGATCACTTTATCCTTATCCAATTTTAAGCAATGAATGTTTTTCTGTCAGCTGTTGACATTTTGTGGGAAAAAGAGGAAAATAATTCTGGGGAAATCCACCAGTCCCTTTCTTTAATATGCCCTGTATAATAATAACAGGTAAGATGCATAAGAAAGGTCAGCTGTACTTCTAATTTCTCCTTAAGTGTTGAATAACATTTCCAAAAAACAAAGTTGTTAATCTACAAGCAAATCAACTTTCTTATATGCTGTGGAAAATCTGCAGTCCATTTGAATGGCCATTTTATTGTTGGGCTGCTTTGTATTTATTATTCATTGCTATAATTATAGTTTTACTTATGCATTATTTATAAGAGCTTTCTAGCAGAACTAATACACATTTCTTTATGAAACATATTCAACATTCAGCCATGGCATAGTAGTATTTTTCAATCACTTGCTTTCCTGTCTGCATTTTTACTGAAGCAAAATGGACATACATATTTTGTAACTGCCTTCTAAGATCAGTGCAATTATAAGCACATCCATATCCATTAATAAATAATGTCAGCTATAATACTTTCTTTCAAAATTGGGGGGGCATAAATCTATTAGCTTTTAAAATATATAGGCAAAAACGAATTGCATAATTCTTTTTCTCAGTGCTCTTCTACGACCTCAGCTAGATACCAACACTGCATTAACGTTGACTGGCAAACATATTGGGAAATACATAGTAACTCATTTCCTGTGCATATTTTGCCTCATTTTGACTTTCTTTTTCAAAGAGGTTATGAGAAAGGAAGAAAGTGTCGAGTTTGGATGTAAAGTTGAATGATGCTATATCACCATATTTTAAGGGTGAAAACTTTGCTCATTTGTTTCACCTACAACATAACAATTGTCAATAAATACAAAAAAGCTGGATAGTGGACATGGCAAGAGCTGGAGACAGCAGAGTGGAAGAAAAAGAACTGAGGGGGGGGTTTGTCACAAAATACAAAGACCTGCAAATAAAAACAAAATGTTTATGGCCCAAAAAAATGCCCAAAGATAGCATCAATGGTACTAGGTGCCTTGGGTGCAATCCAAAAATATCTGGACTACTAGTTGAACACCATCGCCATTGACAAAATCATCATCAGAGAGCTGCAGAAGTTACTTGGGACAATTTACATTCTGTGATGAGACTTTTAATACCATCAAACAATACGTCCCTATCCCAGGTCCTTGGAGAAGGACCTGATAGATGGATTTAAAAAAATACAAAATCCAGTCTAAACATATGGCTGACAGTGAATGAACCATAATAATACATTTTTAAGAGAAAGGTAGTAAATATCAAGATAATAATTAACTAATGTTTGCATCAACAATAGATTTTAAGGTTTTGTTCAAACATAATGCTAAATAATGATTGATAATTATATAAACAAATTTCAGATCTATTTTTTCCTTTCCTTTAATAAGAGTAGATTGGCAACTCTAATTTTTTAAAGTTAAATACAGTTTAACATTGTGCTGCACCTAAATTGTGATTAACTTTAAAGAATATTATCCTACTTTCCTGAAGTTTCACTATAAGCACTTGCATCTTAAGATCTGGACATAAAAATAAACTCCTGCTAAATGAAACAAAAACTTCAATCTCCTCACAGTAACACAAAGAAAAAGGGAGAAAAGTATCTAAAAAGGTATCTAAAAGAGTTCCAGCAGTATTGATCATATCTTTCAATTGTATGAAATAGAACATAAGGCGTATTTAGTCACATCTTCTGTCTATTTCATTTATATGCTTTTGAAAAATAATTTGGTGTCTCTCATATATAAATTATCCATCACAATGTATTTTCAGTGGGTTTGCCTGGTTGTAGATTGGATTAGGACACCCAATAATGATGAAAGTCTTCTAATTCCAAGTATTTTATAAATTGATAACAATTTTCAACCTGCAAAAGAGAGCCAATTTGGTCTAGTGCAGGCATGTCCAATTTGTCATTCATAGGCTGCATGTGGCCCTAGACAGCTAGTAATGGGGCCTAACAAGATTGTAAACTTTTAACATTATTATGTGAATTTATATATATTAACTATATTATATATTTATGTGGTGCAGACAGTTTCTCAATGCAGCCCATGAGTCAAAAGGTTGGATACTCCCAATGTAGCGCTTAAGGCACCAAGCTAGAAAACAAGAGATTGTGAATTCAAGTCCTGCCTTAGCCATGAAAGACAGAGATGGGTGACTTTCCAGTCACTCTCTCTCTCAGCCCAACTTACTTCACAGGGTTGTTGTGGGGAAAATAGGACATGGAAAGTGTGTTGGATATGTTTGCCACCTTGAGTTATTTGTAATGGGGCTCAACACAAGAAAAATATTACATTATGGGAATGCTTTAGATCTGTAGTGGAGATATTACACTGATTTTGTAAATAAGCTGTATGAAAACAGAAATCATGCTAGAAAAAATGACTGTATAAGATCAGTGGTTCAACCAAGAACAACTATCACTTTGCTGAGATAAATAGCATAAACAGAAGAGATGTCCTAGAGATGGAACTCAGGAGACTTTTTTTTTCCAGAAAGTGTTTTCTTGCAATTTAAGTATATTAGAAGTGAGACAATATTTTTCTAGAATTTCCTAGAAGATACTATTTCAATATATTTGGAAGATGACTGTGGTCTTGGGTATCTGGAGAAATTATAGTGATTATTATGGCCTTATTCTTCATGCACTCCTCTAGAAATATTTATATGTACTGAGTTTCAACAACTTTGTTTAAAAGAAAAGGGTACCTCTTTGGCAGACAAATTTTGAACCCTTGTTACAGAGAGATGTGGTTGGGTGTATATTGCATGGGAATAGAAGATGTGGCTGATAAAACTGAAAGAAATGAAAGATCCATTTTGCCTTCACATAACCACACCCTGTGAATGCAAGTTTAAGGAAGTTGCTTTAAATATTCAGCATTCTGCAAAAATAAAATCTGATCTGCTGAATACAATCTTGTGGTGATACAATTAGAGCAATTTTAATTAATATTAATCAAATCTTTTTAATAAAGGAAGTTGTAGAAGACTGAAAACAAATCTATTAGCTTCAGCATATATAGCAGATGTAAAAGAATTGCAGATATATGTAAAGATAAATGTATAATTAGTTGCTCTGTAAATCCATTTGCAGTTTATTTCTTCTATATATTCTTTATATAAGTATATGTATACTACTTACTAGAAAAAAATCATAAAACCTCCTGGCTCCCATAGAGTTCTTTTAGTTTACTGTTTCTCAACCTTTTGAAGATGTATGGACTTCAAATCCCAGAATTCCCCATCCAGTATTCTGGAACTGAAGTCCACACATCTTCAAGCTGCTAAAATTGAGAAAACTATTTTAGATTTTCCACCCATAATCCTCCCACAACTCTTTGGGAGAGTTACTCCAGAAAAAAAATACTCTCAGCTAATTTCAATTCATATGCAGAAAATGGCAAGCCTCTTATCTTCCCTAAATAGCTGGAATATACTAGAAATAACTTGTCAAGATGAAAGACCTGATTACACAAGAAATGCAGATCCTTTAGCTTAAGAAACTAAAAATTTAAATGAAACAGAATGACTGAAAATTGGGTTTTAAGTGGCATTCAGTCAGCCCTGGGAAAGAACTCCAACTGGAACAAAATACAAGATGGAGTTCTGCTACTCTGTTTCAAAAAAGCACCCCAATAGGGGGATTTTCCTGCTCCTTGGAGTTTGATTTTTCCAGGCCCTGATAGTCTTTGGTCATTATCTACATGGACAAGTTAGATTTAATTGATGGATTAAATTTCAGTTTTTCTTTAACTCTTTCATATCTGAACCTTTGGGATAGGATTTCTTCCCGCTCATTTGAAGTAAGCAGTCTTAAAATTTTTGCTCATAGAAGCAAGTTCATAGTCCCAGAAAGTATATTAATGGTATTGCAAAGATAATGGATGCGGAAGTGGGTGAGATCCATGTACCCTATGCAATTGTACCATAACTTGAGCTTCTCTGCAAAGTAATCTCACTGTAATATTCAAGAAACATGGAACATCATTTTATTGAGACTGTTAATTCAATGTGACATATAAAACAATACAAGGTGTGATATATTTAGAGATTTGTTGTTGAAGACATTTCATATTTCTTTCGTACTGTATTTCACTTGTTGTAAGCCTTTCAGGCATCTAGTCCTGACTGAAAAATAGGCTGTAAATTATATAGAGTACAAAAGCAATCACAATATAAAGGAAACCTGTAGCTCTATATTTAAATCAGTTGTTTTTAAGTTATTCATTATACACAGATTTGCAGTTAATAATACAAGTGTTTTTATCTCATTTTTCAGTTCAAGTGTCATTCATCTCAGGAACTTGGAATTTATCAGAAATGTTTGAATTTGACATCTGTTCTTTATCAAAAACGTAAGATTCGTTTACTAAATTTGTTTTGTATGGATTTATAATATTCCACTTATCATTAAGAATTAGAAATGTAAATAGTTCATAAATGTAAAAAAAAGTATAGAGCTTGTTACTGATAAATATCATAAATATCAAATATTTAATATTTATGACAAGTAAATATAAATAGGACCTAGCCACTAGCCATGTTCACACTTTTGCTGATGGTCCATTCTCTCCTTTGCTAATTGCTACATATTCTATTTTATATATACATATATATATATAAATAGGTGCTCAAAATGTGATCATACGCTCTGCGCCTGGAATGCTAGAGAAGAAAAATGTGTTACCTCTTCTATGACTTGTGCCAAAAAAGTAAGATGTTTTGATTTTATAGAATTATAAAAATCATTTAATGAAATTTGTTCTCTTAAGTGGTTTTTGTAAATTTATTTGTTTTTATTGATTTATTTTTCAGATTGATTGTAGTAGAACTATCAGTGCATTAAACAAAAAAGATCATTCAGCAACATCAAAGGTCAGCAAAAAATAATTGAAACTGATATATTAGAACTTAAAGGAAAATATGCATTTTATATCTTACACTGGAGATGGACTTCTTTGTTAAGATTACCCAGAAACCCAGTTAAGCATGGCCAATGGAAAATAATCCTGAGAATTATCAACAACTTATGGAAAGTTACACGTTCTCTATCCCTTAACTTCTTGGCATGGATCTGTCTTTGGAGATAGGCAGACTCTCTCCTTACTGACAACTTAATGTGGCTGTTTTATAAGAAGTAAACTACTAATATATATTTATATATTTTGAAGCTGGCTTTGTACATTTACCAGATGTAACAGAATAAGGACACAATGGTTTGCATGTAACTAACTTAATCCTCTCACCTCTGTACAGACCTTGATTTCAGTGAAAAAGAGTAACTTTTAGAAATATATTCTCTATCTATCTGTCTAGTTTTGTTACCTATTTTTTGAATATATCTGCTATAATTAATACTCCTCATCCAGCTGGCTGTATTGGCTAAGCAGGGACTTGAACTCATGGCATCTTGCTTTCTAACTTGATTCTTAACCACTAGACCAAATTAGCTACCAAACCATTAATATCAAAAGAATGTTAAAGGTATTTATAAATGCACAATTCTGTTACTTTAAAAAAATTGTCTGGATATGTTAACATACATTTATTTTGTTTCCAATAGCCTATTAAAATAATTTCTATTGAACCGAACTACATGTCAACATTAGGTAAACCTGAAGTGCTAGTCATAGGAGAAAACTTTACAAAATCAAATTTTTTGATGGAGATAACTGGAACCAGCAGCTGCCAACAAGATGTGTGAGTCGAAATAACAACATATTGATTTATCTTGAAACCAACTGCAGTGGTGATTGTACTATATAATCAGATAGTGTCTAGCTAAGAAACATAGATTTACAGCTCCTATACATGGAAATTGAAACTGTTCTGTTGTCATGTTAACTCCCAAAGTGGAACTTTGCTAGTAATTAGGAAGTACAATCCATTAGTGTATCTCTTTCTCATTCTCTGTGAAACATTGGACTGAATTTGTCTGAAACATACATATGAAGACATAAAGCTATGAGCAAAATTAACTGTAAATATAGGGTAAATGAAATATAAAGTTAAATATGGATGGCATCAGACTCCTAATAGTTATTCATATTTTCCATAGTCATCCTTAGAATTTACTGTATACCTCATCCATATTTTCAATATGAAAAAGAGACAAGATATAAGAATGAACAGAGAACCAGTATATTCTGAATTATTTGTTCAACAGTAAGGGGGAAATGTTGATTGCCAGAAGTGTCTCCTGAAGGTTGCTGATTGCTCACTGTAGGTGATTTATTGAGTAATACCTCCTGAGTAAGCAGAGATTGAACAAGGAATAGCAATCCTTTCCAAGGAGAAATACTGAGGAAGTAAACAAGGATAGTTAATGAGAAATTGCCAGTAAAAAAGAAGACAAGAAAGGACAATAGTCTCTGGAGAAGCTAATTATCTGAGGGACTGTTTTATTCAGCTGTGAAAAGTAACAAGACAATATTCCAAAGAGTTACTGATTACAAGCAATGCATACTGAGAGCTGATAGTTGTCCATTATACTGCAGTTGATTAGATGGCCTGTTCCTGCTAAGCATGCAATGAAAGAAGGTTAGATTCCAAGAAGCATTCTGAATTAAGCAACAGAGAGAGCAAACATTAGTGTGCTGATGGAGTTTATAAATCTATCATATCTTCATTCTAAGTGAACAGTATTTAGATAAGAGAATAAAGTTTTATCAGATCAAGCAAAGGAAATGGTAGCTGAAAGAGGAATCAAGTCTCCATAAGAGAGATAATAATAGAAAGAAGTGAATGGGAGTGTCAACAAGGATGAAGAACTGTAGCCTTGAGGCCCATGGAGGTAAAGGGAGGTTCTAAGCCTTTAAGTAAAAGATAGAAGATAATGCAGAAGAGGTGTAGGAGTTTTAAAAAGAGTTCAGGTAGCAGGAATATTCAGTGAGAGTAATGATGCATTAAAAAGGGACACTTTTTTCTTTTTCCGTAGGGGATATGTTACTAAAGTGTTAAATGACACACACATGAAATTCTGTTTACCACCAAGTCGTAAAGAAGTCAAGAGCGCATGCATAAAGGAAAATGGGTTTGAATGTTCTGCCTCTCTTCCACTACATTACGTCTCTTTTCCATCATGCGCTAAAATCCTTCCAAATATTACTTGGATGAGGTATTATTTAATTTGTACTATCATAAAAGATTACACCACCTGAAAGTTATAGCCTAATCTAAGCAGTTATTGAAAGTAGATCATTTGAGTTTATAGACCTTTGTCACTCTCCCTTTACAATTTTCCTTTAATACAGATAATCAGAGTTGCAAGGGACCTTGTAGGTCATCTAGTCCAACCCCCCCCAAGCACGAGACCAGGTTATTATTCCTCTACCATCCAAAGGAGCAAGTAGGTGAAAATACCAGAACGAACTTTTCTGTACCACTAACATTGCTACAGAAAGCTCTCTTCCTCACCACTTTTTTCCTCATAAACAGGAAACATTTTTTGTTTTTTTTAGCAGATTCTTTCAGTGTAAAACTACAAGTTACTGGAACACTTTAGTAGCATAGCAAATTCACATAACTCTGACATATATATGAAAAACAATTATGTAATCAAATCATAACATATGATAGTTTTTCATATGTGCCTACACAGTTGTAGAATTGTCCCAAGTTTTGTGTATTTTTGTAGGGATAACAAATTACTAATCAATAAAAAAAGCATTTCTCTCCTGCCTTTTTATTTGTACTCTTGTGTATTGAATGCCACATGCTATTTATATAATCAAAGGAGAAAGTAACCTAAGAAATACATTTTGAGTCTTTTATATTTTGTGGTATCTTATGCATATTTTAATAATACATTTTTAATGCTTCTTTTTGTAATGCACTGAATACATATATGTTCACTTTTTGGAAACATAATTATATATAGCAGGAATTGTGTTACAAGCTCAATTTTATAGTGTAGACACTTCCAATGTTGACAATATCTAAGGCCATAGCTAGCAAGTTACCTGAAACAGTCTGCCTTGTGCAGTGCCATAAGAGAAGATAATTGAATAGCAATAGCAATTAGACTTATATACCACCTCACAGTGCTTTTACAGCCCTCTCTAAGCAGTTTACAGAGTCAGCATATTGCCCCCAACAATCTAGGTCCTCATTTTAGCCGACCTTGGAAGGATGGAAGGCTGAGTCAACCTTGAGCCTGGTGAAACCAAACTGCCAAAATGCTGGCAGCCAGTGATCGGTAGAAGTAGCCTGCAGTACTACATTCTAACCACTGCGCCACCGTGGCTCTTAATCAGAAATGAAATCAGAAATGTGGAGATTGCCTGATTATTTGAAATTAAAATTTGAAATTCTGAGTTAATGTCCTTTGTGTTCAACTGAAAATTAGATTATGTGATTTTTTAAAAAAAATATATTAAATAATTCCTGTTTTAACATTATTTTTTATTGTTTCCTCCCCTCCCCCAGTGGAGGTCGCAATATGACTATACATGGGAAATATCTAAATATCACAGATGAAGTTATTTTAAGTGATTTCCCACAAACCGTAATGGTAGGTACTGTATACACTGTCTTTTCTCCAAGTGTCTCTGCCTTTAAATGAATTAAAATGAATATTGTGCCCAAATGTATTGATAGTGCTTGTAAAGAATTTAGATTTATAAGTCCACTCACTCAACATATGAGACTTCATGTTTAACAATTAAAATTAATAATAAAAATATGAACAGAAAACAGAAAAAAAATCATACCAGAGGCAACATGGATATTAATATCCACAATCCTCGAAAAAACAGGTTCTCTAACTATCCTACCCAATGTCTGAGAAAAAGCCAGTCTTATAGAAGGCCAATAGATCAGAGCCATTCAAATTTCCAAGATTTATGCTTTCTACAAGGCAGACAAGATAGATCTCATCAGATGACATTATTTGATTGAGGGGACCTATCATATGCTCACTCTGAGGGATGGGCGGAAATAATTGGATACAGATGGTTCCCCTATGTAACCCAGATTGTTATGAGAAGTTTTATAGATGATAACATGAACTTTGAATTACACCAGGAAACCTACTGGGAGTCAATAAAGCTTGGACAGTAGTGGCCATGTCGTTCTTAAGGAAGTCACATGTTGCACAGCAGTAATGTTGCAGTAATCCAAAAAGGTGTTCACCGGACACAAATGTTTGAGCTGGACTTCCCAATCCAGGCAATTTTCAGATGATATTGTGCAAGAGCCCTCCTAGCCATGCCTACCACATACCTTTTGAGCAGGATCCAATAATCTAGGACTATCCCCAAGTTGTACACTAGTTCTAATTTGGGCTGTGCAATATTCTGGTGGAACAGAAGTTCCCTGAGGATGGGCTCCAGCACAAGGGTGAAAGCTCAGAAGATTAAAACTCTGGTCCTAGTGACCAACCCAGATTGGATCATGCAATATTATCCTGTATTATATTTGCCTTCATTTGTGAGTGTGCCCCATTCAGAACCAATGTGAAAAATTACCAGCTTGGGAATCCTAAAGCCCACAGTTAGTCACTCCTGCTAGAATGGAACTGAAGCCTATTTATTCTCCATCCAAATTTCTACAGCCTTCAGACACTGAGAAAGAAATTTGAGAGCATCCTTCATTGGTTGATGTTGAGAGGTGCAGCTGAGTTATCATCAACATATTGATAAAAACACTCAGCTATACCTCTCAACCCCTGGCTGACCAAGCATAATGATGATACCTGATCTTGTGCCATTGGATAACTACAGATCAGTGGCTTCCTAAAAATGGAAAATAGGAGTGGAGAGAAACAGTGGAATCCTGCAAAACAGAGCTTATCAACATCAACTGGAACCAATTCTGGAGAAAGGAAACTCTTATGCCCTGAGCCAGTCCAGAATGATGCTATGGACAATATTACCTGAAACTGGTGATAAATCAAGGAAACATCGAGATTTCTTTACTCTGGTGTTAATATTGTATTTAAAGCCAGAGTCTGTATGATAAAACTTGGAAAGAGCAGTTTCAGGCTGTTTCAGAGTGCTGCCAATCTGCTGGTAACCTATATTTGCATATAAATAGATAAAGAGTAAAATGTATTTATCTAGTGTGTCTAAATGAAAACTTAATTAAGTTGAGTGTATAAACTCTAACAATAACAATACTATTTAAACAAATTTATTAAGATCTATAAATAAAAATAAAGATGCAAAAAATAAAATACAATATATTTTAAAAAATTAAAATTACAAGCCACAAAAAAACAACAGCAAAATACAAAAAGAAAAATAAACAAACAGAAGTAACTTTGTCCTTCATCAGTGGATTGGAATAACTTAACCATTTCTCTGGCTGGGGAGGCATGGCCAGTTGGTTGTGTGACTGG
The DNA here is from genome assembly GCA_004320025.1 of Laticauda laticaudata. Classification (NCBI taxonomy): domain Eukaryota; kingdom Metazoa; phylum Chordata; class Lepidosauria; order Squamata; family Elapidae; genus Laticauda; species Laticauda laticaudata. Next base: position 2,405 of record BHFT01076876.1, on the reverse strand, counting down.
GTGGGTGACATCACATCCAGCACCGCCTCCCGACAACTCATCTTAAAGACCAGTAGGATTTAGCCGGCTGGCTCTGCCCCACCCATTTTTCAGCCAGCATTTTGGTTAGGTATTTTGGCTGTTTTCAGGCCATTTTTGGGCTAAAAAACAACCTGAAGAAAATGGCTGAAAAATGGCCCAAAATGGCCTGGAAAATGCCTTAAAACAGGCAGAAAAACAGCCAGCAACAGACCGAAAAAAACAACAACACCAGGCCATTTGGGGCCCATTTTTTTGGGCTGTTTTCAGGCCATTTTTCAGGCTGAAAACATCCCGGAAAATGTCCTGGAAAATGCCCTGAAAATTTCTCAAAAATGGCCCAGAGCCTGGAAAACAGGTTTAAAAACAAGTGGGGACAGAGCCAGCCAGTGGTAGGATTTGCAGGTTTGTCAAAACTGCACAAAATCTTAACCACCGGTTCACCTGAACTGGTACAAACTGATAGCAGCCTACCTCTGCTCTTCATCCCAGCAAGTAAAAACAATTTTAACAGCTTATCATCATTTCTAAATACAACATCATCTGATTAATGGTTTTGTATTAAAGATCAAATTTGGATATGTATGTATTTGTGTATAATTTAAAACTGTTATGACTCAGTCTAAAAGTTAATTAGGTTTCTCAGGGTTTTTTTTAATGTATGTGAATAAACTTATGAATATATATTGTATATAAGCAATATCAAATCTCATTGAATTAAGTGAAGTTTAAACATTTGAACTGTGCATAGATCTGCAGTATTTAACAATATTGTGTGTGTATATATATATATATATTTGTTTTATATAGCTATAATTTATAATTTTCTCAATACTGCTTTTTTTTTAGCAATTTACTTGCCATAAAAATAGTTTTGAATGCAATTTTACAACCCCAGCTATTAAGATGGAGAAAGGACCTAAGATTATTCACGTTATTCTTAAAGTTGAAAATATTAATATATCTTGCGGTGACTTTCAATATTATCCTGATCCTAAATTTATTCATTATGAACTAATAACTGATTTGGAACCTGACCTGGAACTGAAAATACATGTAAGTTGTGAGCTTTTAAGTTCTTTGATTAAACCTCCTCTTTTAAACAATTTTCATTGTTTGAATTTTACTACATGATTCATTCTATTTTTTCATTTTTCTAGAAAAAAAAAGACAACTTAAGTCTTTCTAGACATGAACTTGAAGTTTTCATATCTGATAATAATCTGATCAACATAACATTCAACATCCAAAATATTTCCCAAAGAGCCACTCGTAGCATAATACACTGTAGAGTTAAACAGGAAAAAAACATTACCAGAAAGATTAATAAGTCAAGCATGAAAGTTTATGTGAGTAAATGTTGACTATATATTTTTTTAGTTTGTTAAGTTTGTATTATTAAATTTTATTCTTACAAATACTTTTCTGAGTTTGTAAATCATCATATTATACTTCAAAATTAGATTTTTCCATATGCTAAATCTTTATGTCTCCTTTCTGAAAACAGTCCTTGGCATTATGTACATATAGATAGAATTACATAGCTTTCAATGTGAGTCATGCTTGAATCTAAGCATTTTAGAATCTAAGCATTCATCTAATTTAAAACTCTAAACTGTGCATAGTCAAATCGAAAACAGAAAAGTACTTTGGATCTGATGTGGATGCACGTGCTGTATTTGTCAGCTGCACCTACGAGAATCTGAAACTCTTCCTGGCTCATCTGAAATATGCATGTTGGCCAGTATGGTCCATGGAAAATACACATTTAGGATTTAGGATTTTCAGAGGCTATGCAGCACTGTGGAAGATAAGGAAAAAGTGTGACCTGTTTTATGTTCTGCTGACAGATACAGCAAGTGCCTACATTGATTCCAAGGCATTTTTCCTGTTTTGGATTAAATCCTGCACATCTCTAAAATGAAATTATACCTTCTGTTTTTCTCTCAGAGTTGCAGTGTAAATGCAATTTCTCAAACTAGTAAGTGTCTCTAGTATTTTTTTTTAATTTGAGATTTTTGCCAGTTGAGAATAATATTTCAGATGCTGTATGAATGCACATTTCACATAGTAATAAATTAATCTTATGGGACCAGAATTCCATGAGCAGGCAGTTGGAAGCTTTTGCTTCATTTTTTTACTTGGAACATATTTTTTACTTGGAACATATTTTTTACATATTCCATTCCAATGGAAATAAATTTCAGATCCTTTGTAACTTCAGTGTTGGAAAGTGTTGATTTATTTCTGTCTCGGTTATGAAGTATATGCTGCAGAAAGCTTGGATTATTTATTTATTTTTATTTATTAATTTGATTTGTCAATCGCTTACAAGATAATAGGTATAAATATAAACATGAGTAAGAATACAGGAAATAGGTATGAAT
>BHFT01076874.1:0-16887 GCA_004320025.1 Laticauda laticaudata | reverse complement strand
GTTTATTGCCAAAATATTTTAGTCCAATTTAGTTAAATCTTTAGTTCCGGCTTCTTCCTTTCCTGGTTTGAAGCCCTGCTTAGCTGTAATTTCGCCACTCACTTTTTTTTCTTAAAGATTCCATGTTATCTTAATCCCAGGGTACTATTGCTTGGTTGTATCACCCAATTGTCCTGGTTCAGATGTTATCCAACTCTTTCTTCCCTCCTGCACAAATCTTAATCCAGCTGAGTCCTCCTTTTCTGGGTGGCCATTTTAAACTACCGCTGCAGTCCTCTTCAGGGGGAAAAAGACCAAGCTGAGGAGGGGAGATGCGGCTCCCCTCAACCTGGCTTGTGACTTCCCCTTACTCTGCCGCCCCTCCAAGGCAGCTTCAGCCCCTAATCGTAATGATTGGGGCTCCCCAACGAAAGAGCACAGACCATAGCCGCAGAGAGTTGCAATGTATGGTCTGTCAGTGAGGCGGCTCCGCCTTCTTTTTCATTACTTCACTTTTGTCTACCGTGAACTCTGACAGTATTTGCAACCCTGAATATTTAGGTGTTATTAGCTAACTTGGTTATTTCATGGTTTTCTCCTAATTCCTAATCATTTTTTAAAAAGTTAAAAGTATGAGCCTCAGGAAAGTTTCTTGATGTGTTCTATTATATGCACACATTTATTGCAAATTGCATATACAGTATTTATTCATGCTGTTTTTTCTACTCAACCAATCACGTGATTATAAATTTTCTCAGGACTCTCAAGAAAAACTAAAGTTTCTTAAAACTCCAGGTCATTGTTATCTGCATGCTTCTTATAAATATTAGGAATTCTAGAAGATTAGTGAAACAGACCTTGCTTGTTTTGACAGAAGCCATTTTGTTCTTTCAGCCTTCAACACAAACCTGGCCTTCCATCTACTTGTCAATTTCACTTTTCATAATGCTGCTCACTAATTCCTAAAGATTTGAGTTTGCCCCCATGTCTTCTGTATCTTTTTTAAAAAATTCCCATAACAACAGCTGCTTTTCAGGCCTGATGTGGGCTTCTAGGGATAAGTTACATATTTTTGTCTGGCAACCAAAGTCATCAGCATGTTCCAGAGAACCTAAGAGAAGAAGGCCTGTTGTTCCGGTGAGCTTTGAAAGGCTGATGCGATATTGAATAGTCCTGCTTAAGTTGCTCTGATGTTCTTCAGAGGAAAGGGGTATTTTTATGACACCTTGCGAGAGCTCCTGTCTCTGTAGAGTTTATGGCTAAATTTGAAAACCGCCCATGAGTTATGGCAGGAGAGTTGGTTGGGAAGTGCTATTTGTATGCTTTCAATTAATCCTATTGACTGTGTTTTTATTATAGGTTCTTTTGTGAAAATACACCAATTTTTTTCCCCTGGTGTCAAAATATCATTAAGAATCTGATGATTAAGGGAGCAATTAGCACATCTTTTGCAGAAGATGGATGTTAGAGAGCTATGTGGTGCTAACACTATATTGATACTGAATACACTCCTATATTAAATAGTTTGTCGTTGTTAGGATTTAATTAATCACACATGAGTGAATTTCTGAGCACCATTAGTAAGTAGCATCCAGTGGTTTCCATACGAATATTGTTCATTTCATGACACTGTTTTTTCACAGATACTACACACCAAAAACCTGATTTTTCTATTCCTTTGTTGCTATGCTGATTCTTTCTGTAAAATAGATATCTTTTTTTCTGTATTTAAATTTACCTGAATGTAAACTCATTACATAATATAGAAGCAAATTGTAATTTTGTGAAGAATGGCAGCCAATTGTTGTGGTTCGTTGGCAGCTGGTGCAGACGGCAGAGGTATCAGACAATGAGGACAAAAGGGAACCAGTCAGGGAGTGTGGAGAGGACTTGGACGGGGGTCCTGTGTCTGATGTGGGGATAGGGCCAGGACCATCTGGTAGTGGGGTGTTGCCTTCGGAGTCTGACAGCAGCGAAGCAGAGGACCCAGGGGAGCCTGTTCCCAGTGCGTGTATGCTCAAAGCAGCTAGAAGGTGAGAGCAGCTGAAGCAGAAGGGGTGACTCGGGATTAAGGCTGGGAGGTGATTGCCCCTCCCATGAGGGATAAAAGTCAGACAATGATGAACGCTTTGCAGGAAGCAAAGCAGTTCAAAATATTCTGAGTCCTTCTTGAAGCTCTGCATATTCTGGTCGGTTTTTTCTGCTGCTGTTATAATAAAGTTGGATACTTCTGTTTTTGGCAGCATTCCACAGCACTGACAGATGTGTGCTTATCTGTTTAAGTTAGTTTTGGCTGTGAATGAAAATAATTCCTGGTGTTGCATTAAAATAGGTTTTGCTTTTAAAACAAGTTTATGTTTAATTACGTTTGACGAAGCCTGGGTCAGAACACCGATACAGTTAATGTAACTTCCTACATGTATGCATTTTTCATCCTTATTATTACCCAACCTCTGCTATTTCCATCCATCTCTTCAGTCCAAATAAGAATGCCCCTTAAGGAAATGAAAGTTCACCTCGCCTCTCATATTTTAATTTTATTATTTTGGGCAGAAGTATTTACACTTTCTGGCTATTTATTATCCTCCCCTCCCAAGTAGTTATTTCTATATGTTGCACCTTCTGTAGAAGGATCCTGAAGAACACCATAATTCATGTAGGAGTTAACTGTATTAAATGCCAGAACAATTGAGACAATATCAACACAGTTATTCTGTGTGAGCTACCATATATATCACATTATACTGTGATAAGCTACCATCACCTCTATCAGGTGAAGTTATAGAACATATATATTCAAAGTTTGAGTTGAAGATAGTAACCAATACAGATATGGGGAAACAAAATACAGGACATGTGAAAAGTAAAAATAATTTTGTCGAAAACATTAGCATTCCTAGCCTGCATCTTTGTCCTGCACAATACATGGTTTCATTTGTTAGAAGAGTTCTACCTGATTTTGTGTAGGTCAAACTGTCCAGTCCCTTCAGCAAGGATAAATGGGTTGAAATCTGGCCATGCATATTCAGTGTTCCAAAATCAATGAGGAAAACACTTTACTTGGAACATTCTGTCAATGGCCTCATAGCTGACCTCCTGAAGCAAAGATTCTACAAAAGTAATCTTATGAAATTGTTGAACTAAAATCCATTAAGAGTGTCAACTTTAATTTCTCATGGATTAAATAGAAATTAAAGGTTTTTAACAAATATTGTTTTGTGTGATAGGTGAACCCATTTATTAATCCACTCCTCAGTGTAACATCTACAAATATTAACACAAATTACTAATTACTATTTTATATTAATTAATTTAACTAATTAATTAGTTAACTAATTAGTTAACTAATTATATTAATTAATTTAACTAATTACTATATTACTAATTACTATTAATATTAACACAAATATTAACACAATAACTTCAGTGTTATTGCTTTATTCCCATCCATACAACCCAACCTCATGAAAAAAGTGTCTGCAAACTGCTGCACAAGAATACAACAGGGAAACAATACAACCCAATCTAATGAATTTATTACAATTCAGACTGATTATCTTCTTCTGATCTAACAGCTCTATATGCCAACAGATCACAAGAACATATATGGGATCCCCCATCATTGGATGTATAGCAGAAACAGTTATGCTACAACTAAAAAACATGGCCCTTTTAAGCATCATTATCACAGAACTGGAGGATGACATGCTGCAATCCCAAATTTATTTTAAAAAAAATGCAAGAACCAAGTTTTAAATTTCTGTAGGAACTCCCTCCCAACTCATAAAATCAGTTACACCTCATCAACAAAGTATATCTACACCAACACTCAATAAAGCAGAATTTAATTTCCAACAAAATACATTAAAGAAGATCTACTTCTACAGTTTTATTAAACAGATGTACTAGGAAATGAAACAAAACAGATAGTCCACATTTTAGCAACTAGAGTTAGGACTTACAAAGTGATTGTTAAGCAAAGCAGCTACAAAATTAAAATACACTGTGCTTATGATTTTATTTTCACTTTGCTTTGCAGACCTGAAAAGAACATAAGTGTGAGGCTTTGTCATAATTTTACTTTTTCATCACCATTGTAACAGTGTAAAGTTGCTAAATGAGGCAGTTGCGAAATAAGGACTGTTTGTAAACAAAATATGCTACAGAACTGTTATAATACTGCTATACACAAATCTGCATTAGAAAGCATTCATGGTTCATCAACCATGAACATCCTACAAAAACACAACATAGAATCCTGCACAAACCAAAAACTGCATACATGACCAAGACAGACTAACATGATATACAATCTTAACTTCCTGGATTATAACCAATAGTTATTATGGTGAACAAACAGGGCTCCAGTAGCTTCAGCAATTGATAGAATACAACATTGCAATAAAAAACCAAGATTCCAAGTACCTAACAGCCATCCATGCCCTTAAAATTGATCATGCCTTTGCTAGGCAGATTACACACAAAGAAGCAAGAAAGCCAGATAATGTCTAGAAACCTTTATTCAAGTAGCTGATCCATTGAGCTGGATGCTACTCAAACAAATGAGTCCCAATCAAAATGGAAACATTACTCCCAATAACTAATTATTAGACGTTTCCTGGGAAGTGTCAATCACTAGTCAGCCCCTGAATTCAAACGTTACACAGATTTCTGATACTGCAAGGGATACTAAAAAGGGAAAAGGGAATGGCCTTGAAGGATAGGAGGAAGAGTTGCTCGGAAGGCAATGGTCAGATAAAGGATGTCTGAGAATGGGGCAAGAATGTAATGTGATTAAATATCTCAGATAAGATAAAGAGAGGGAGAAACAGCATTCAGAGTTGGGAGATTCTGTTACTGTAGCTTTATAATAAATGTAATAGTATATGGCATTGGTTTTCTAGTCTGATCGATCTTGAATGGTTGACACATACCCTCCTCTGGACCTTTTTACTGAGAAAGCCTTGCCCAAGTGTGGGGTGAAATTTTTCCAGAAAACCCAGTTAATACTTTGGCATTAATATCTCAACACCTGGAGCACCCAGTCATAAGCTATAAACATTTACTTGGTGAATAACTTCTACCTAAAAGTAATTATCTCTAATTAAAGTGCCTTCATTTCATTTTCCTTGTCCTGTTTATTATCCAAAGCTCTCTTCCCCTTATATATATATATTTGTCTTTTAATAATCCATGAATCTCATGAAATAAATAGTACTGCAGAAATCTGTATGCCATGGTTAATTTTTAAAATGCCATGGAAACAAATTATCTTGCATACAGTCATTACATTTCTGGGGTCAACTTTTTGGTCTATGAAGAATTACAAAATTGTGGCATTATTTCATGGTTTGCAATATTATGATTATTCTCACTGAGACACACATCTTTTAAAGTGTTTTCTAAAACCTAGATACTTGTTTTTGATGTTCAAGGATATTTATACCACCTACATTTCAAATGATGAACAAACATAAAACAAAAACATTTCAGTTATCCTGTAGGTAGTTACTTAAAACATAAAAACTCAGGCCTGGAATATGGAAATAATGTCATTATAGTTATACTTTGCTACATTCCTGGTAATTTTGCAATGATTAAATTGGGATAAAAGCAACACTTCCCATTTTAGTTTAGTAATTTGTTATTGCTCCCAATCACTTGAAAATTTTTTGCTTATGAATTAATAAAGATTGAACAATATAACTATTGGTTGAGTTAAATTTTTAATTTTCCATTAACAATCTCTAGTTATGAGAATTGGATTGCATGTTCCAAATTACTTTTTTTTTGTTTGAAAAAGAAAAAAGCTTTCCCTGTTCCCTGTGGTCTTATGAATATTAAGAAATTACTATTTTCTTGTAACTTCAGTAGCAAATAGAATATTATGTCTTGGACAGTGCAGTTCACAGATTAAGGGTGGATGTTGCACAGTTTATCCCTATTAACAACAGTAGACAACCAGTAAGACTCCACTCTCTTCTTTTTAACTTACATCATTGCAAAAGCTAAGCATACGTGAACGTAATATGAATCTATGTCAGGAAATATTTTGATACTTCTACATATAAATAACTTCCTCTACAAGTATTTTATTTTTAACATTATGGTAATATGAAGCACTGCAAGATGATAAATTGAGACCACAGCCTGTTACATGCATTTTAACATTTGAAGACAGGCTGGCATCAAACAACTCAATGAAAATTGATAATACAGGATGGATTAAAACCTTACTCTGGAAAATCTATCAAGTGCTTGGTCTCCTAGTTACCCAGAAACCTGTTGCTTGTGCCTGAGCAACTTTCGTGTTTTCTATTTATAATAGTAGTTGTGTATATTTCCCATCCGATATCCAACCTACTATTCCTTGGTAAAAAAAATTGAGAATGTTAATGGTCTTTGATCCTAACTATAGTTAACCCTAACCATAGAAGGCCCTGAGTGGAATGGATTATCTAGAACCTTTCAGTCAGATTTAGGCCTGGGAATGAGATGGATACTGCATTTCTTCTTCTGTGGATGAACTTCAATGATGTTTGGAGAGGTGCACCTTTCCCAACCTGTTTAGAGACTTCAGTGGCATACAATATGATTGACCATAGTATCCTTTAGGACTGTCTTCAAGGGCTGGGGATTGAGGCACAATTTTGTAATGGTTCTGTAAAGGTGCTTCCAGTGGAATTTTTGGAAGGGGAAAGTCCTTGCCAACTTAAATGTGGGGTGTCCCAGGGCATATGTTTTTTTCTCATTTTGTTTAATATCAACCAATGCAGAGGCCATCTATCAGTTTGGGATCATGTATAAGTAATCTGTTGATGATACGGAGATGTGTTAAAAATCCTGACCTGAAGACCGTAATAAACTGTGCAAAATACCCCCAGAAACATGGAGGAACAGTTGGTATAATAATCTTCTGGTAGCAGGAATGTTCTATTTACTACTGCAGATGGGATTGCCTTTTTGTGCAAGAATTTCTGTGTAATATGGGGGTACTTTTCTCTGTCTGCTTCTGGGACAGCCTTTCAGCTATCTTCAGTTGCCTTTTTTAGTGACTCATGACCTTGTAATCTCTTAGAGTACCATAATACAGTTTATATCAAATTGCATTTAAATAGTTTTTGCAAGCTGCAGCTAGCACAGAATGCCGCTGCCAATTTGCTGACCTATGTGAGTCAATTCAGCAGGAAAGCATCTGTTGGTTGCTAGTAGGCTCCTGGATTTAATATGCTCAAAATTACCTGTAATCTTTTATGTAGTTTGGTCTACCTACTTTAGGTAGAATCGTGCTTGCTATGTTGAGCACAGACATAATGTTTTGGGTATTGAGTCTAAAAAAGATAAGGCAGCTTGCAGCTTGGGGATAGCTGGGGTAGTTTTGTGGTAGGATTTCCCAAATGTAAAATTTATTTTTATGAATGGGGTTATTTTATTTTTTTTAAAAATGTGTTCATTGTTTGTTTCAAGGAATAGGTAACATACAAATGTGGGCAAATAAATTATGTTAAAATTCTCCTATGAGCTGTTCAGAGCATCCAGTAGTGGGAGGTTGCTTCAGTCTCCGCATTCATAGGCTGAGCTTGATTTGTGGAATGCTCCTCCTCCTCCACGTGACTCCTCGTCAGTGTTCCCCAGTTTTTGCTCAGCCTCGTGCGAGACAGGCAGTGCTTTCGATGCTTCCTTGACCGAAACAGGAATCTTAGAAATCTTAGTGAACAGCAGGTTTGATTGTAATTCAGTTTGTGTTCTTAGTCTTTAATTAGTCTGAACAGTCTGTTCAGGGAAGCGCCTTTGGCGCCCCCAACAAAAGGGCGGAGGTTTCTGGCTGTTGCTCTGCACCTCTCCCCACAACCAATTCAATTAACCTCTGCCAGGTTGGTTTGCCGCTGGTGCCTTTAATTCCATTCTGTGGCCAGCTGCTGATTTTTGTGTTTTTTGTTTTTCTAAAAACGCAGTTCGTATCGCCTTTACATTCCTCTCGGAATTGCCGTTTCCTTTAGTGGGAAGTAATTAAGTGTAATTTCCCCTCTTTTCTCCACTGTTCTATTTAATTTGGAGCTCGGGTTTTCATTTGTATGGTGCGGAAGCTGCTGCTGAAGAAGCACGTGAAAAAAAAACTTTAACTGCTGGAGGCCATCTTGAGTTGCCACCTTCATGCCTGCACGGCCTGTACTGCCTTTCCTGAGCTGTACGTGAGGTATTTCTGCTCGACAGCAGGAATCCCTCCAGGATTCGGAGAGCAAATTTACCCGTCTTGTCTACCCTGCACTCGAGGGATGAATAACTTCGCTTTAAAATTGTTGCGCTTAACCTCCTCACCAAGCCTTTACTCTCAGTGGCCACAGCAGCCAAGTAACACTAGCGCCAGTGTCCACCTGTCATGGAAGCTTGACTGAAGCCCTTTCAATTCATCAACCGGGCCTTAGGCATTGACTTATTTGGCTAAATTGGATTATTCATTAATCTTGGTCGTCTCTAGTTAATATTGGAATATATATATTATCATACTCATAGGACCAGTTACCAAAGCAATTATAGCCCAATAATTTTATAATAATGATACAATTGATCAATAATCACTTTCATTGGTAATAACTATTGTGACAGTATAACATTTAATTTCAATAAAATATTATTACTTAGATACGGACTCAAGATTTTTATATTATAATATAGACACCAGTAAAAACAAAAATAAGAAAATAGAGGGGGCAAACAAGAACTTTATCAGGGCAACTGTTCTTGACTCAGATCGGACCCTGGGCACGCCAACCGCCTTTCACAATTTAATATCAATTACTGTTATTCTAATTTTAATCAAAATGGCAGCATGGCCCCTTGCGGGAAGGCAAAAAGCCAAAATTAAACAACAGTGGATAATTCCTAAAGCCTCAGAAAGCGGATGCCGTAAGCCACATTAAGGCCTTAAACAAAAAAGCAAAATAGACAGACATACTCGAGAGGTCCACAGTTGTATCACAGGGTGCCTTCCTCTTCCAGTTCCGTCAGTTTCTTCAACACCCTCCTCCTCCCCTAGGATATCTCTGCTTCATCCTAGGCGCAGCTTGACTCCACCAAGGACAACAGGTCCAAGTTCTGCGGAACATGACAGACGGGGTCCTGAAGCCACATCACTCCGACAAGCCGCTGTTGCGTCTCCCCAGGGTGACATTTTTCATTGAGGGATCTCAAGAAAGGATGAAAGGGCCTGGATGGCAGCGTGGCTATTCGCCCAAGGATGCAGCAGGGCTCTAACAACGCTGTAATGTCCAGAACCTTACCCTGTGGCTACTGACCAAGAAGTCCCCCGAACTGCTGAGATCACTGAGCCAGTCAGAGCAACACCAGACACAGTACATTTACAGGTGAGACCCCCCTCCAAGCAGCCGGAGGAGGAGGAGGAGAAGCCGATCAACTCATTCAAGTGCCGAGTCTGAATTGGATCAAATGCACGATAGCGAGCGCCTGTCAGAGCAGGACCCTTTAGAAGGAGAATATGTCTGAGATTGAAGGTTCTTATCCCTGACCCAGCCTGCTTTTACAGGCTTATTTCCGGCCACAGCTTTTCAAATCTCTCTTGTTTAGGCAAAAGAACATTGCAGCCGTAAAACAAGCCAAACCATCTGACACACCCTAACCCTTCAGGGGAGGGACCAGGAGGACGATGATCTTCAACAATCGGTAGTTGAAAGCAGAGTAATGCCAGTTCCACCCATATTTTTTTGACCTAGGTGCAAGAAGCAGTGGCTTCTGCAGCGGTATACACCTCCCCAATTGGATAGGAAAATATTTCAAACTTGGACCCTGATTTTGCAAAGTTACGAGTACCCCCGAGGTTAGATGAGCGTATTGTGTTTTAGCGTCCCCCCTCTATTCCAATGAGTCGCTGAGCCTTAAAGCCGGAGAAAAACAAGGTCGAGCTAGCCCTATGCAAGAGCTCATTAGTTCTGATGCGTGGACTGTCAGATCAGCCACGGCCATCTCCTTCTTCACAAGTCGTCTCTTAGATGGGCTTCGTCTGTTTTCAAACAGCACGTATGGCTTCTTCTAACCATACGGCGCACACCAAGATTATCGCCAAACTTATTGGCAGCTGCGAATTTCTGTCATTGCTACCTGTCACGCAGTCAAGTTTTCAGCAAGGGCCATCTTCCTCACATGTCACAGCGTGTCATTTCCTAGGTGGTTAAGACCTGGCAGCCGATTAAACACAAATCCAAAAGCTGGCCTTCATTCCCCCATTTGGGAGATAGATTGTTTGGGCCCTTCCCTGGGATCCACTACTAATTGAAACACGCAAACAAGAAGAAAATTCTCCCTTCCTTCTTTTGGAAGGAAGATCCCCCCCAGGACCGTTCACCAAGGTCCCGCACCGCCCCAAGCTGCCCATCCTCAGGAACATCCCGGTACTGCCCTTCCAGTGTTATCTTGGACGATATTTTGATTTTATCTCCTTCCGCCATCAGGCAGTCCATTGACACTCAGAACACATTACTATCCCTTACAAGAGCATGGCTTCCTTAATAAATTGAAGAAGAGTCAATTAACACCATCGACTCGATAATCATCTTAGGGCTGTCATCAGATGCAGTCTGGAAGCAAGGTTTATCTGTCACCAGATAGACTAAATAGCATTCAAAAATTGGTTAAGGAGATCAGCGTTGCTTAAAGAGGGTGCTCCTTAACCAGACCTATCAAAATTGTTGGACAAAAGATTTCATGTATTTCTATTATTCCTTTGGGCCTGCTCCACACTAGACCCTCCAGTGGCTTCCTGATACCATACCAGCGATCTGGCCGAAGCAACTCCAAACACAAAAAGTCGGTTCCACCAAGGTTCTCAGGACTCTCTCCTCTGTGGTCCAAAAACCGGTTATCAACGTAGCTGTCTCTTCAAGGAGCCACAAAGACTCACCTCCACCACAGATTGCCAGGTCTGCTTCGGATGGGGAGCTCACGTCCAGTCGCTACAAATCCAAGGCCGATGGTCCGACATTAGAACAGTATGTGCAGCAAATAAACTGGCTGGCGAATTTCACGCAGTACACTGCGGCCCTTCACAACTTCTTTCCCCCAGGTACCGCAGTCAGCACATACTGCATACTGACAGACAATGTAATAGCCAAACCCTCCATAAAAAGCCAGGGGGGGTACCTACAATTTGAAGCCAAGCTAATGCCGGAGCGGATACACCTGTGTTGCTGGAGAGAAACAATATACTTTTCCATCAAAGCCAGAATACATCGGCGTCTGTCGAAAACAACAGGCAAGACTGGCTAAGCAAAGGCCATCTAGATCAATCGGAGTGGCACCTCCACCATCCCGTTCAAAGAAGTATGGCACAGACATTTGATTCAACGGTGGTGGACCTATTTGCTTCCCCTCTCAACACTCACTCAGATTTTTTTCCAGTACCCATCGCAAAAGGGGGCGGAGACTTTCAAACTCACTCACTGTCATGGCCCCGGGCTCTGTATGCATTCCCTCACTTCCGCTGGTTCCCAAAAGTCATCCAGAAGTTACGTAGAGAGAGCCTGGAATTAGTTCTGGTAGCGCCTTATGGGCCCAGACGGCCATGGTTCGCAGACCTCCGCACAGAGTCTCTCAGAGCCCCTGGAGAAACACCGTACAGCAGAATCTCATTAACCTTCAGCGGCCCCTTCAACATCCGGACACTCAGAGTTGTTTACAATTGACCATCTGGAAGTTTAGCGCGAGTGGTTTGAATAGCGAAAAGCTCTCCAAACAGAGTTATCGACACTATCCTAGCCTCCAGATGCCCTCTCAACCAAATTTGCATTTACAATGCCACATGGTGCCACCTTATGCAAATGGTGTTAGTAAGCTTTCAAATGAATCCTGTCTCTTCTTCCTCTGTCGCTCTGAATCTAGAGTTTTACAGGAGGACGTGATAAGGGGGTTGTCACCTAATACGTAAAAGGCGCAGGTGGCAACCTTGGCAATCAGTTGCTCACTGCACAAGGGCCTCAGTTCTCTTTCCACATCAATCCATGCATAAGATCTTTCCTTCGAGGAGCCACCAACATCGCCTTCCAGCAGTGCACCGTTATCCAACCTGGGACCTTAACGAGCGTCTTGTCGCTCTCACTAAAGGTCCTTTCGAACCTTTTGAAAACGTCAATTCTCCAATTTTTCAGTGTACAAAGTAGTTTTCCTGGTAGCGATCACCTCTGGCCTCATCGTATCTCGAAATTGCAGCCTTGTCTTGTCAGACAAGATCTCTGAATTTTTTCATGTGTATCGAGTGGTCCTTTCGTCCCGATCCCACATTATGCCCAAGCAATTGACTTTCATAGAGCACAAGAGCTTATTCTTCCAAATTTTTGCCCCAGACCATCACAAGGGATGCGAAAGACAAGGCATAAGCTTGAATGTGAGGCGTGCTCTGCGAATCTATATCAAACGATACAGCCGGCTTTCAGGAAAGAGGCTTTATTTTGTGCCTTCAGCCCAATTTTCAGGGTTTATAAGCGTTTCACCATCTATGATAGGCCATTGGCTGCAAAAGCAAAAAATACCAGACTCGGCAATACTCTGCAAGTGCCTAGCGGGCCATAACAGGCCTCATTCAAACAATGAGCCGCAGCAACTTCAGGCAGCATGTGGCCCTACAGGCATCAATAAACTGAAATCTGTCGGCCGCCGGCTTGGGCTCCCCACGCCCTTCAGTTAGACACTACAAAATTGATGTGTTTGCCTCTGCTGAGGCTTCCGTTTGGCCAGAAGAGTTCTGCCAATGGGTCCACAGGAAACCAGGAGGAGATTCCAGGAACGCAAGACGGAGTCCCTCCCGCTAGGACAGGGCCAAAGCTTTGGTATGTCCCACTACGGAATGCTCTGAACAGCTCATAGAGAAAGGGCGTTGCAAGTACTTTCCGCACGCCTGTTCTCCTTTGAGCCCATGAAGAGCATCCAGTCTTCACCCTTTTTCCATTTGGTGGGTCTCCTGTTTCAGCCACATGAACTTTTTAAATGTTAGGATGAGCGCTTATTTCTCTCATCTTCGCCCAAAACTGTGAACGCTGAGAGAGTCAAGGGTGGAGCAGGTGAGTGCTTTCCACAAATCTAGCTCAGCTATTGAACGCGGGAGACTGACACACCTCCCACTACTGGAGTGCTCTTCCCAGCTCAAAGAGAACGCGGGTGTCAGGTAAAAGCCATGTCCCACTTGCACCAACGGATGCAGAAGAGGATGTAAAACGGACAAAAAAAGCTTGCCTTCCATTGGAAACGCGATGCATCCATTTTTGTACTCACTGCATACGTGTTTCAACGCTCTAATCCGTCGAGCATCTGTCCACTGCGATTTCATCCGCGCAAGGAAGTTTGAGCTGCACAAAACTTTGTAAACAGATGAACTTCCGCCGTGTACGAATGTACTCCACACACATACGGGCAACAAACGTTCTATGTCCCGTAGTCATTCCGTTAAACGTCCTCTTATCCCTCTTGGCATCCTCTGGACAACCTCGATACTCACATCCGGCTGCAGCTGAAACGGAAAGAGGGAGGAAGCGAAGGATACACGGAACGGTCCACATAGCCGTTAGTAGCACAGAAATATAGAAAGGGATGTAAGACGGATGCATCTTCAATAGAAAGCATTAAAACGGAACAAACGTTTTGATTATGGGATATATTTAGGATGTCGGAGTATGCCTAGAGTATGTGGAAGGACACCTAGCGGACAAACCATATTTCCTATAAAAAACGGGCGGAGGAAATCCAGCCGGGATCTCACTATCAGTGCCAAGCAAGCCCTGTTGTGCAGACCCTTCAAGCCTAGACTCTTTGCTCTTCCAGCATCAATTCATTGATGTCCACCCATGGCATCATTGCCACAGCAAGCGAACCAAGCCCTGTTCAGACTGTTCACCTTTTCTACGCAAGGAGAAGGAAGGAGACGTCCAAGAGCTGTGTGGGTCCGAGGATGGATCGGAGAAGAGTGGAGTTTGGACTGTATGACAAAGCTCGATGGTGGAGCTTGAGGAATGAAGGACCCTCATGCATTCCAGCACTCATCAGGATGCCACCCAGCCATGTTTGATGAAATTGTAGAGCATCTGAGATCCAGGTTGTGACCCAAGCCTTTGCCACCAACTTCCATCCCAACCTGGACCCTGAAACTGAAGGTGGCACTGACTCTGCGGCACCTGGCCTCTGGAACCACATACAAGAAACCATGCAGTATGCCTTGGCAGGGTGCCACACAAAACAGCATCAGCAAAGTGTCAAGAGAAGTGGTGCATGGCCATCATCGAAGAATACGTGGGAAGGAGCTCTTCCAGCTGTCCACCATTGAAGAAGGGCTGGAGCGAAGAAGTTGAACAGAACAGTGGTATCAGAGGTGGAACATTCCCCACACCGTTGGAGCCATCGATTTGGCCATGCACGTGGCCTGCAAAAGCTCCCAGCCAACTCAGGTCCTCTTATTACAACTACAAGGCTCTTCTTCAGTTATCATCCTTCTTGGTATGTTGATGCTGACTACAAGTTCATCTACATCGATGCTTCAGCAACGGGTCAGCTTCCAGATAGGCCAGGTATACAACGCAAGTGACCTCAAGGATGGGCTAGAACGCAAGCCTTCATCATGGCGTTTTCCAGAACCACACCCCCCTACACAATGACACACAAATGTGCACCTACTTCATCGTGGGGTGATGACGTGTTCTCCCTCAGAACCTACCTCATGAAGCCCTACACTTCAGATATCTCACCCCGTGAAGAACGGATCGTCAACTACAGGTGTCCAGGCAAGACGGGTGGTGGAGAACGCCTTTGCATCCTGGCCAGCAGGTTCCAGGTACTTCTCACCACCATGCAGCATACCCAGGGACTTTGAGGAGCATCATTGAAGCTTGCTGCATCCTGCACAATCTCATGCGCATCCACTTATCCAGTGTTGCCAGAAAGGCTTGTGAGACCGTCAACAAGGGCAATGGGGAACATGGAGCCTTGGTGAATGGAGGCAAGGACCTAAATCTGATAGACCCACTGTGGATGTGCAAGGCCCCAACAGAGCTTCATGTGAAAGGAAGAAGCAACGCAAACCTCCTGAAACACTCGGTGCAAACTCCCCAGCTGAGCAGTGGAGTGACAAGACGGATGATAATGGATAATGAATGCTTCCTTATCTCTCTCTATATATCTCATTGATGAGATTGTGCACATGTATGTTGGAGTGGCCCTACAATGAATTAGGCGCTTATAAAGAGCTTGTTTTATTTTGAAATTGATTGATCAATGAATAAATTGATTATTGATAAAAAAGGTCCATATGTGTGGCAGCTGGAGGGTGCGACCAACAGTTCCCACTTGCTTGCATACTGTGAGCGTTTATCTATTCCAACAGCTATCCTTACCTATCCCACAAACATATGCCTTACCCATCCCACAACTATCCTTAAACTATCCCCAGACTTTTCCTTAAACTATTCCCACAGCTATCCTTACTTATCCCCACAGCCTATCCTTACCCCATCCCACAACTATCCTCACCCATCCACAAAAGCATGCAAGCTTAACCATTTTTCAAAGTTTTCACCAACACTTCTTTAAGTAAATAAAAGACCAAGTGTGTGAAGCAAAGATAACCTTTATTAATAACGGTCTTAAACTAAAAACGTGATGAACTTTATAAAAAAGCTAAAGGAACCAAGTTAAAGTGTCTTTAAGCAAAGATAAAGTGAACAGTAACAACTCAGTTCTCTGCACTATCTCCAGTCACTCTGAGGCATGTCCATTGGGTCTCAAGCTGCTAAAGCGGCCAGGGACTGTGGCAGTGGCTGTAGGCTTGAGTGCTGGTCTGAGGCGCCATTGGGTGGCTTTGCCCCGAGAGTACAACAGGGGATGGTATGTTCGAAGCTCTTCGGAGAGCTGACTCCGTTTCCCGTGAGTTGAAGGGCCCTTCAGTCAAGTACCTGGGATGTCAGGCCCAAGACTGAAGATTAGATTGTTTGTTGAGGGCTTGGCTGTGGGGTGGAGGAAGGAGGAGTGTAGTGGGGGCTGTGTCTGGTCTGCAGCTGGGCGGGGTGAGGCATCTGTGACGTGTGATGAACCTGGGCCTGGACTGGGAAGGGCTGCCTCTGCGTGTGGGAAGTCCTCTGGTACTCATAGCCTTGGAAGGCTGTGACATTTGCCTGGGGTAGAGGAACAGCAGACCTGGAGTGGGTCGGAGCAGGTTCAGCTGGGGCTTGCGGGGTTGTGCAGAAGTGTGTGATCTTCTTTGCGTTTCATCTGTTGGACTGGTCTCGGGCAAAGGTCCGATGAGGGTTCCGCTCACGTACGTGCATGAAGGGCTTCCGGTTCGAGGATGGTTATTCCGCTGTGGACCAGCTGAGAGAGAAGGTCTGTGCTGGGTTTGATTGGTCCCTGATCTCCAACCAGGACAGTGTGGCTCGGCCCTCCAGTCGCCTCTGCCTCTCTGCCTGCTTTCTGTGGAGGTGGAGCTGTGGGTGGCGGGTGATGCGTTCTCTGGTGGCTGCCGCTTCTTTCCTCCATTTGTGACAGCGATCCTCCACGTCCTCTGGTATGGGGTGTGCGGGGGGTCTCTGCCATTGGGGCCCTCGGCAAGACACCTTCCTGGAGCCCGGGTAGCTGTTTCTCTTGGGTGGAAGAGGCGACTGGCGTCTGTGGGCTGTCGTGAGGGAAGCGGTTGATGGCAGGGTCCTGCTCCTTGGCGTGGCTGAACCTCACCCTGCAGGAGCTGCACTTTGGCCATGACGTACATCTCCCGGTCAGGAGCTTGACGCGCGCCTGCCCAGATTCTTCAGGTTGTAGTCTGCCGATACCAGGTGTGCATGTGCTTCCACCTCCCAGGAGTAGTTCTAAAGTGTAGCCCAGGCTCTTCTGCCCTTGTCTCTCCAAGCTGTCTATCTCTCTCTC
>BHFT01076873.1:0-29705 GCA_004320025.1 Laticauda laticaudata | reverse complement strand
AACGGGGAGAGCGTGTAGCCAGGATGTTCAAGGGATGCTCCACGGAAGCCTAGCAGCATAGAAGCGGATGGAAGCAGATGGCAATCCACAGGCGTCCGGGGAGCACATGCGAAGCGGACGCCGCAACGGGAAGGAATTGATGCAGAGCGGATGCTAGCGGATGAAGCGGAGGATCACGGAAGCCTAGCGGAAATGCCTAGTGGTTGCCTAGCGGATGGCAAAGCATTTCACTGCACATGCGGGGAGGGTGCATGCGTCAGCCCCGTGGATTTATAAAGGGAAAGCAGCTCGCCCCAAGCAGGTCACCATTTCAGAGGAAAGGCCTGCTGCCAGACACAGCTCCAGCCAAGCCAACAACCATGGGGAAGAAGCAGGAAGACTGTCCATCTGCTGCCAGCCCTGAACAAGAAGGACAAGGAGCCACCATCCCAACCCCCGGCCCTACTTGCTTCTGCTGGGGCTTCTGCTGCTTTGGGCTGACTCTTCTGGTGCTGCGGTCTTCGGCTGGGTGCTGCTCCTGGTTGCTAGGGGCTTAAATGCTGTGGGCTTACTCTGCTTTGGCACTGTTCCTGCGTGCTGATGCTTCTGCTGGTGCTTACTCTGCTGGTTGCTGCTCCTGGTGTGTGCTTACTCTGCTTGGCGCTGCTCCTGGTCCTGGCTGGTGCTTCTGCTGTGCCTTACTATGCTGGCACTCTCCTGCCGTCCTGCTGGTCCTGCTGGCTGCTTGTTTTGGTGCTCCATGGTTGCTCCTGGTCCGCTGGTGCTGCTGGTGCTCCGTGGGTCCTCTGGTCCTGCTGGTGCTCCTGGTTCCTGCTAGTGCTCCTGGTCCTGCTGGTGCTTACTTGGTGCCTCCTGATCTTGGCCTGCTGGTCCTGGCTGGTCCTGCTGGTCCTTGCTGCGTGCTTACTCTGCTGCTGCTGATCCTGGTCCTGCTGGTCCTGCTGGTCCGCTGCTTGATGCATGCTGGTTGCTGCGGGTGCTGCTGTCTACTGGTTCCTGCTTTTGCTGCTACTGTTGTTGTTGCTGCTGCCTGCTGGTGGTGGTGTGGTGGACCAGCCCCTACAAACCTCGAAGCCCCTCTGATGAGGGCCCAGATGGCCCTGCCAGAGGAGGAAGAGGCCATACGCGTGAACGGCGAGAGGAGGCCAATTACTCCATCGAAGAGGAACATGAGATGGAGGTGCTCGAATGGCTGAGGAGAACGAGTATCTATGGCGGAGGATACAGGGCTCCACTACGAGACACCCAAAAGGAAAGGGCAAGCTTCTTGGAGGAGAGAGGCGGAGAGCCTGGGCTAGACTTCAGAGGTCCTCCTTCGGTGGTGGAAGCACCATGCACACCTGGTATGGGAGCTCACCTTCAAGAAATCTGGGCCAGGCCACCAGTCAGGCTGACGCGAACGGGAGACCTACGTGATGGCCAAGGGGTGCAGTTTCTGGTAGGGGTGAGATCGGCCACGACGAGCAGCCCCTCTGAAAACCCTCTCTCTCAGGAAGCAACAGGGAGCCAGTTCCTTCTTCTGGCCAAGAGTCAGCTCCTGTGTCCAAGGCAGGTATCTGTGGAGCATCCCACGATGGAGACCCCCCCGGACAGCTGCACTCCCCGTGGCAGAGCATGCGGAGGACCCCCTGACGGCAGTGGCAGTAAGGAGGGGCACTTCCACAGAGGACCAACCCACATCCACCCCCAGCTCCACCTCCACAGAAGCAGGCCAGAGAGCCAGACCTGAGGGCCAGAGGCCACACTGTCTGCTGGAGATCAGGGACACCATCAAAAGCCAGCGTAGATCTCCTCTCTCAAGCTTGCCGTACACACAACATACCATCCTCAAACCACAAGCCCTTCCTCACCTATTCAACCAGACCTCCTGACATGTCCGAATCACAGTACCAGGTTGATCAAGGACAGGATCCCGGTCTTCTTCCACCCTCCAGGCCCAAATGAACCTGCCTCCGGACCCAAGTCCAGGTCTGCTACTCCACCCACAGGTGATGTCACAGCCCTCCAAGCTTTCTACAGGCCCTCACCGTTACCAAGGCTATGGTACCAGGGTTCCAGCACAGCAGCCCTTCCCAGTCCAGGCACAGGTTCATGTGTACTCCCACCGGTTTGCCACCAATGCACTGATGCCACCGATTGCCACCGCACACCACAAGATGCCACCCACGCCACCGATTGCACCCATGCCTCACCTCGTCACCTGCAGACCAGAAGCCCCACTACACTCCTCCTTTCTCCACCCCACAGCCAAGCCTGCCTCAGAAAATCTGTCATGCGGTCTTGGGACTGACACCCCATTCCTGGAGGAAGGGGCTCTCAACATCACAGGACTGACACCAGCTCTCTGAGAGCTTCTTCTCCACACACCATCCCCTGTAGTCCTCTTCAGGGCCAGGCACCCCCAATGGTGCATCAGACCAGCACTCAGCAGCGCCACCTCCACAGCACCTGGATCTTCACCCCTTAGACTTATGAGCAAGCTTAGTGGGACTGTTAGTCCACCCTCCCCAGTGCCACACCTATGGCCTTTATTATCAATAAACAAGTAATCATTGTCATCCACACATTTCAACATAAACACAACTCTTATTAAAGCCTGTCGTTGTAAGGGCCACTCAACATACATGGTACAGTCTCATCAGTGTGATTAGACAGGCTCAGGAAGCACCATTAAGCATCTACGCCATCCTGTCTTTGCCACTCCAACTGCCTCCAGCTGGGGAGTTGCCACCAGTTTTCAGAGGTTGCCTGCTTCTCCCCTTCACGTAAAGCTCTGTTGGGGCCTTGCAATCCACAGTGTCTATCAAGTTTCGCCTTTGCCTCCATTCACCAGGCTCCATGTCCCCATTGCCTTGTTGGAGTTTCCACAAGCCTGTCCTGCAAGACTGGCGGTAGCGGAGTGCGCATGAGATTGTGCTTGGATGCAGCAAGCTTCCACGTTGTTCCTCACGGTCTGTGGGCGATGCTGCATGGTGTTGAGAAGTACCTGGATCCTGTTGCCAGGATGCCAAAGTGTTCCCACCACCCGCCTTGCCTAGATAGCCTGTAGTTGAAGATACTCTCTTCATGAGGTGAGGCATCGGAAGTGTAGGGCTCATGAGGTAGTTCTGAGGTTAGAAGGCGTCATCCCCCACGATGAAGTAGGGCACATTCTTGTGTGTCATTGGGCAGGGGGTCTGATCTGGGAAGCCCATGATGAGGTTGTGTTGCAGCCCATCCTTGAGGTGACTGGCGTTGTATACCTGGGCACCTGAAGATGACCCATTGCCTTGAAGCATCCGATTGTACATGAAACTTGTAGTCGCAATCTACCGATGCCAAAGAGGATGATGCTTGAAGAAGCCCCTTGTAGTTGTGATATCTCTCTCTCCGTTCCTTTCCATTGTTGTCCGCTCTGGTTATGCAAATTCGGGGCACTTTTGAGAGCGGATAACAATGGATGGAAAATTTTCTCATCCGCTTTGTCCTTTTTACATACGTTTTGCATCCATCGGCCTATGTGACAGGCCCTGAAGTGAAATGATCCCATCATACTTACATCCTAACTTTAAAGAACTCACCATAAAGTTTATGCTAAGCAGAATCCAACTTCTGTCTTATGCATATATCCCATTATCTTCCCTGAAACTTATGCTAATTGAACAGAATATAGCTTTTGAAGCACAGATGTTCTTCAGAGGGAAGGAAATAGAACATGTAGTCTGCCCATAGAATTTTAAAATCCTTTATTTGTTTATTTTGCTTAAGACATTATTCTAACATAAGATGTAGCATCAAAAACAAGAAAGAAAAAAGAAAAACAAAGATCTTTGGCTCCATCTCTTTGCTTAAATGCTTATCCCCATTCCTGGTTCTGCCTATGGTTATCTTGACTTTGTACATCATGCATTCTTTTCTTCTTTCCCTCCATTGAACAATGGTTAAAAAAAAACAAGCTTTTAAAATATACATGTGCTCTTACAGCAGATGAAATTCAGGATTTTTATAATAATAAAGATGATGGGGAAGATGAATTATATGTTGGCTACAGTTTCAATTATGTTCAAATGTGCTGCGTAATGCACAGGCTCAACCTAAGAACCCCTTTGCCTTCAATAACTGAAAAAAAATTTTTTAGTTAGCTTATTTCAAAATGTGGTAAACTCTCCAGCAATTTCAACTGAGCTACAAATATTCTCCTTTATTGGTATTAAGACCCTTATAATTAGGACCTGAAATTCTGTCTCCAAATCTACTTTACTCTCACCTCCGATTATCTATTTTAGAAAGTCCTATTTGTCTAGAACCTCTCACCTTGCATTAGAAATAAACAGTTGCTTGTTTGACTTTGACTGATTACAGTACATTTTCCCCACCTTCCAGAAGTCTCCTCAATTTATCCAACTGAGTACTGAGTATTTAGTAGCTCTTTGTCAGAGTATTAATGAGGTTTGATATTCTTTTCATATACAATACTCTTCTCTGACTTTCAGGAAAATATATGAAAAATTTAAATGATCCTGCACTCTTTGCCCAGAAGTGGATTAGCAAAAACAATGCATCATTCTTTAAAGTGCATTTCATTAAAGAAAACATGAGAATTTAGTGGTTGTGTTATAGATCATTTAATTGTTGCTGTATTTAAATAGCAAAAGAAACCAAAAATATTTTCTGTGTTTTCTTTGGCTTTCACCTTCTTCAAATTTATTCTGTTGGTCATTGGCTGCTATGACATCATGAGATGAATTCAAAGCAGTGATTACTTTAGCATGCATACGTTTGCAGCGTTCCAATTATTCAGGCTGCTAAGTGAAAATATAAATGTCAATTTAGCTATCTATAATGCTGTAACATTTAAAGCTTCATGAATTACTCATGGGATGGGAAGAATCAAGAATTTGCCTAAGACATTTTTTTTCTGTACCATATTTGCTGAAGCTGTTTCTTCTAATGTATAGCAGTGATTCATCATTTTGATTTAAAATATTAGATTTATTTAAAGCACCATGAGGGGATTTACATTGAATTTAAAAACTTGAATTTAAATACTTTATTGCTGTAAGCAAGCAGACAGCAATAGAATTAATGTTTTTTTTAAATTCTCAGAATGTACAACTACCTCCATATTTCATTTGGAAGGCAAAACTGCCACCAGAGGCAATAATAGCTAGGCTGAAGATCAAAGGTCAGAGGAGAGACCTGGTTCATTCACTTAAACCATCTTGCTCATCTTTAGGATTTGGGATGGACAAATCTTTCATTTTTTTAGTCTTACCTTATTTCACCCATTTCTTCATTATTTTTCTTCTGTGAAAGGGTTTGGACAAAGTTTTCATGCAATTTCCTCCTAATAGGTACCATATTGAACACATTTTTCATTAATCTACAGTTTTGTATGTACATATATTTATTAATGCATTGATAAGTGATTGTTTTAACTGTGCATTCTTTTATTTTTTTTAAAGATGAGATGAACTGTATCACAAAATTTAAGAGTGTGGTAATATTCACTAAGTTAAGCAAGATAATTTTTATCACTTTATATTTCTCTAAATCAAGGCACACAATTATTGCTTAATTTATGTGCTAGGGACCAGTCTAAGTCTAAATCATTAATAGGACCAGGATGAGGAAGCTAGTAGGATAAGGAAAAAAATCTATATATTTTTGTTTAGATCTAGTTGTATAGCTATATCTAGATGAATATTTCACACATGCACACATATTAATCATTTATTTTAGTTGCCACATTAAAGATTACAATTTAATGGATATATCTGGAGATGTAGCGATGTTACATCTGGAGGTTAAGAGATGTTCACAGTCCTACTTTATTGTATTACATTAATTTTGCATACATCTTTTGAAAATAAACATTGCTTTTCTCTGTTTGCTCTCTCATAACCAAGAATTAGACCCAGTGTTTTTTTGTTGCAATTCAGTTCATTTAAATGACTTAGATTATATTATGTAAACAGGAATGGATTTCCTTTACCAAAGCTGCTTAATGAACATTAAGCTAGGAAGTTAGCCTCACAAATTCTATGTACAGAGAATTAACTTAATATGTTTGTTTGTATGTTTGTGTGTGTGTATTAAATATTCAATTTGCTTGTCATTTTCTTCTTCTTGCTTACTCATTTGAATCATGAGCTTTGACCATTCCTAGGTACAGTAACATTTTTCTTGAAAAAAATATTACTTATTAAACATATTGTGATTGGCCTGCTGATTTTTATTAAACTCTGAATAGGGTATGTTCATATGTGGGTGTCCGTGCACATAGGAACACACACACACACGCACACACAAACACTGAAGAAATGCATACTTAGAATGTTTTCCAAGCCTCACATTGTATCTACTATGGCTACATTTCTGTAAACAGCTTTACTGCTGTAATTGACCATGCTTAGTCTTCCAAATAGTTGATGGAATACATAAATATGTGTGCAAGTAAAATGCCAAAATGCTCTGATTTTGTAAAATAATCTAACAAGTACATATTCACAAGGTTTATTGTCTACTCCTCACTCACATTTCTCTAGGTTGCTTATTACTTACAGCAGCATGTATTTTGGGACACAATCCAAATTAAGCAGCCAGGAGGAGTCCTCCCATGTACCGAGAGGATCAGCCCCATTTGCTCTTAAAGACCACTTTCTGTGCTGCTTGTTTAGTTCTGTGTGCTCTCTCTCCTTCTCACTCTCCTTTAAACACACACACACACACCAAATTCACTCTGCATTTTCCATTTAAAACTTATACAGCAAAGTGCATCATAACAGGATGTAACTACGTATTAATCCAATTAGTGCAACACATCAAAGGGCTGAGTCTTTCTGTTCTGCTGCTTTATATCACAATTCATGAGGGAAAGCAACAGCGTAATGAAGGGCTTGGCAAGGGAGCGGTTTATTTTCTTTCTAGAAAGGGAGGGAGGAAAGATATACTGTGGGTTAATTTTCATGACGGGAAAAAAAGGCAGAAGAAGAGTAACAGTAAGCATTAAGCTCAAGTGCAATAAATGGAATTTAAAATACTACCGCAGCTTCACTATTGACGGACATAAATTCTGTAATTAGCTGATGACACAACAGAGCTCAAGTGACCTATTGTTAAATTATTCAAAACCTACCAACCCAAGTGAAGGCAAATGAGATTATTTAATATTTACACTGTGCAACAAGACTGCTGGGAAAGGGTCTCAGGGCTTCTTCACATGACAGTCTTTCCAAACAGAAGTTTACAAACAGTCCACCTACCTCTATTGATAGAAGTAACTGCCCAAGAAACATATTTTCAAGTATATATGTATATGTGTGTTCTTGGTCTCATTTGCAGGACATTTCTTCATACAGGCATTTCAACTAAACTTCACAGAAATCCTAGAGCTAGAAAACAAGGAAGTTGAGTCCTTTATTGTTACCTTCTGTTGAGAACAAAAAGGATATGGGAAACTTCTTAAAGGTAGATCTCGACTTACAACTGGTTGCTTAGTCACCATTTGAAGTTACGACCTCTCTGAGGGGACTTATGACACATGTACAAAGTTCGGATGGTTGCCCCTCCTCACAGTCAGTTCGAGTTTTTGGCAATACGACTGTATTACTACCTCTAGTTTTGGGCAAACCATACCATAACAAGGGGTTCACTTAAGAACTGCAATGTTTGCTTAGTTTACACTTACAGCTATTTGTTTAACGATTGCCACATAAAATTGGGTTGTTCACATGACTGACCTGTCTTAGGACTGTTATGACTGCAATGGGAAGACTTTATTATAATCATAACCCAAAGACTCCACTAGAGATAAATAAAGCTAATGCTATCTAATGATGAAACTATAGCATCATGTTATTCATACAATCCTCAAGTCAGGAAAAAATAACTATTTAGAAAGGCTATGAAACATTATTTAGAAGATGTTCTTCAGAACTTTCATGAATCTAGAACTTCTGCTATTCATTAAAATAGTTGTCTTTTTTCAGCCAGTGATGTAGGGCTGCTTGAAAATTTGCTTTTATTTGAGTGAATGGTTTTCCTTGAATGTTGGTTTCCCTTACCTTTGGCCAGGTGATTGTGCAAAGTTAATTGAGAGGAAGGGAATATATCTGTGGAAAGTAATGTTTTAGACATGAAAAAGATTGGGGATGTGCAGAAAGAAGCCTGAAGGGAGAACCAGCTTTCTAGAAGAATAAATCAAAGATAAACATTCCTTACATGATGAGCCAAGAGTTATATTATTAGTAGCATGGCACATTTTCACACTTCCTATAATAACAGTGTGCAGAATACAAATAGATATGAAATCTCCTGTCTGACACTTCATTTTCATCTTGAGCTTGCTTAATACAGAACTAGATAAAATCTGTGTGCTATTAAGTGTGATAAAATCTGTCTCACAAAAGAATAAAAATAGGATTGATTAGGTAGACATGGAAGCTATAAACTAACCTGGCTGATTTTCTCAAATATTTTTTTACAAATGTTAATAACTCAATGCAACAGAAGGGATTAGTTTTTCTAGACTTTCTAGGATACATTTCAAATAGTTGGATATTATGGATCCTGAACTAATGATTTATTATTAAAATTATTCTCACTTTATGCCTATTGAAAGGAAATGATACCCATAATTATTATTTTTTCCTTGGGCAGGGGGGATTTTACATCAGCAAAAAGTAATTTTGCCCTTTCAACAGCCTTCTGGAGACTTTCTACTTAGCTAGCAACTGATTCTCAGTACAAAGAATTCTCTCAAATTATATCCCTGAAATAATTATTTTTAGGTGGGTAGGAGAAACTGTAAGGCATAGCTGCTGATGATCACAATAAACATAATATTTTGCAGCACCTCTGCTGTAGTCCACCCAAACTGGAAAGGGATTTAAAAGTGCATCAGGCAGATCATGGATGGATAACATGTGGCCTTCCAGAT
The DNA here is from genome assembly GCA_004320025.1 of Laticauda laticaudata. NCBI lineage: Eukaryota > Metazoa > Chordata > Lepidosauria > Squamata > Elapidae > Laticauda > Laticauda laticaudata. The sequence goes on along the minus strand of BHFT01076873.1, from coordinate 20,785 downwards.
GTTGTGGACCTGTAACTTTCATTAATTCTTACCGCCTTTCTGCTGATAACTGACTGGAGTGGAGTTAAATAGGATTTGGAGGACCACATAGACTAACATCTATTACTTACTTTGCATGGGCAACAAAAATTAAATTATAAAATGCTGAGGAAGTTTTAAGCTTTCCAGATGGCAGATGATTGTCATTTTTAAACTTCTCATAGAATAATGATAAAGCAGAGGCCACATATTTTCAAAATTTCAGAAAAAAATCATGAGAATGTCGGTGCATGTCTTCAATGTAAAATCTAAAATAGTACATACCTAGCTCATTCCTATAGATATACAATCCAAATGGATATTAATAACTTTCAGATAATTGTACTGTGGTAGGGAGCACTTTCTCTGAAGACTTCTGATTGAGGGGAACAAAAGTTTTGCGATAGTGGTCACTAAAGATGTTCAAGATTTTTCCTTTTCCCAGAATATGTGATAGGTACAGTTCTTTATTGTCTTTTATGATGCTGTTCCATGAACACTAGCTAAGATTTTCCTGCTGATTTCTGACATATTATCTGGTATTGAGGAAGACAACTCATGTTAAATGCAGGAGTTCTTTTCTTTGAGATATTTTATTTCATAAAAAGTTACATATATTGAAGCTATAAACTATATGTAAATGAATGGTGGAGCTGTCCTGTATGGGGGTCGGTGATAGTTGGAAGTGGGGGTTTATAGACAGTAGTAGTACTGTGGAAATGCTCCCTTTGTCGCTAGGCAACAGTATTCTACCTTCCAGTCCCTCAAATATAATGTCTGTGAAGTCAGCAGCTATATTCCTCATTTGTCTTCCATTTTCTTGCATATTATGTACTAATTAGATACATCAATTAAAAGTTTTATGTAATATATTTTATTTCTCATCCCTATTTTAAAGCACTCTACCCTAACACTTAATGGGTCCAGTGTAATTAAATGCAAATAATAATACAAAATGGAAGGTTTTACTAAATCATTAAAATGATCAGTTGTGGCAATTTTATAGTGGAAATACTCTTATTAAAGGATGTTTTATGGGGCTTGGTAAACCTAAAATGATTTATACAAACTCCTGAAGATTAGCATGAGACCAAGGAAGTGAAAATTCAGCAAAGATAAAACATGAAGCTTTGTGTGTAATAACAGGTAGTCTTCCAGTTATGACTATAATTGTATGTTGGTGCAATCGTAAAGCAAATCATCTCATGACTGGGCTTGATTTTATGACCATTTTTATTATGTTGTTAAGCAAATGACTGTGGTCATTAAGTGAATCTGGCCTCCCCAATTGACTTGGTTTGTCAGAAGCCAGCTGGGAAGGCCACAAATCATGATCATGTGACCTCAAGACACTGTAACTACTATGCATGTGATCTGATTGACAAGCACCCAAATTGTAATCATGTCACCATGTGAGTGGTGCAACAGTCATAACTTCAAGGATGGGTCATAAGTCACTTTTTCAGAAGCTGTCATCACTTTGACCTTTCATTAAAACAATGATGGTAAGTCAGGGACTACTTGTAGATGAAAGAATTATGAATAAGAGGATAGTAAAACTGCATGGAATGGCCTGTGATAATAACCTTGGGAGACAAGAGGAGGAGGAGGAGGAGGAAGAGGAACTACAGTTTAGGCAACAATTGACAAGAAATATCTTCTCCCAGAGAAGGAATGGGGACATGAGAAGGCATCTCCCTAGTTTTTTGGAGGGAAAGGAGGGGAAAAGTGCTTTCAAACTTGCAAGATCCTCTTACTGAAACCTTATATAAAGGTAGCATTAGTACCCAGGATTTTGCTATCTAGCCTAGACTACCTCAAAGGACTGACTGTCAACTGTCAAAACGACTAGCTGAAGCCATATTTTTCTTGCTTCATTTCTTAGTTGCCATACTTAAAGGGGGGAAAGAGACTTATGGAATGTAGGATGTCTTCCTCCAATATACCAGACATAACAATGATAAGGCTGCTCAGAACCAAGGCCAAATCAGCTTGTCCTAGCAAAGACATAAGGGAGTGCTGAGAAGTTTATCTCCCACTTGGTTGGCGAACATGACCTGTGACACAAGGGGGTGGACAGTATCTATTCTTTAATTATACCAAAAATACAGGGATTATTGAATATTGGTTTCATATTTGACTGTGTCAAATGGTGTACCCCAAAAAACAGGATTTTTGAGGAAGTCAAGGCCTCAGAATCTTGAATTGGTTGGGAGCATTACTCAGAGCCGTGACATTATTGTATAAGATAAAATCTGGTACAATAAAAGTAAAGTTATTCAACAACAGAGAAATGCTTGGTTTACAGTGCTTGAGAAACTGTATGGACTGCTGAAAAGATAAAGAATATCCAAGCATTTTATTTCTATAAAATCTACTGGAGACATAGCCCACTTATAAATGATTTAGAAACCAAATAGGCAAATGGCCATTCAAATTAGTTGATGAAAGACTCATCAGTTTGTTTCAATTGCTGTCAAAACAGTAATTATAAAAATACAAGACCAGCACTGAAATTCATAAAAATAAATACTTTCATTTAATGATGTTATTTTTATTTATTACATTTCTAAACATCAACATCACTTCCAGTGACTCCGTGTGGTTCACAAATAAAAACATCCAGAACACACACACATTGTATGAAATAATATAATGATAAAATCAAAGAAGAAAAGATGGTCCGCTCATCCTTATCAAAGACCTGGGAACAGGCTCTCTAAATTACAAGCATGATGTTGGGGACATGTATATACATTAAAGGCAAACACAAAGAGTGAAGACTGGAATCTTTTTCAGGACCCCCACCAAATTAAATTCAGACAGAGAAATTTTCAAGCACCAGACAAAAAAAGCTAAAGTGACAATCAATGTGGAAGTGACTAATGAGTGAAGCTGAATTTTTAAAACTACACAGAAAAAAAATTATCAAAAGGCTGGTGGATTAACTCTGGAGTGCTTAGTTATCTGACAAGTGATAAGATCTTCTTTAAACAATCAGTACGGTGTGTTAAAGGAAGGGTTTATCTTGCTGAAGGAATATTAAAGCTGAGATGTAGTCATGAATCTCAAAGACACCAACTAAGCTGGCAATGTAGCCTCATATCTTCCATATTACATACTTAGAAGAGTTTTTTTTACATTCTTTTTTAAAATTTTAAAAGTAAAAAGCCTTGCAATTATATACTGAATGTATTGTTCAGTCCAATTTCAGGACTCATTGCTAGGGCCCCAAAAGACGAACTCAGTCAATGTACCCTTTCAAAAGGCAGACATCTGTACAAGTAAGCAACAACTAAGCATTTACTTTGGCAAAATTGTTAGGTCATAAGCAGTTAGACATATTAGAATTACAGAAACAAAAGTTTAAAACAGTATGTCAAGATGACCTCATGATCTGAAATAATAAGAAATTTCATTATCCAAATGAAATCCAAATGATATCCAAGTGGTATCCAAATGATGGCTAGATCCACAAATCTTTTGTGTAAAATTACTGAAAAAAGAAATAAGAAGCTTATTGAACATCTGCTCAGCAAAGTGTATAGATGTATGAGAATACAACATTTGGAAGTCATAGAGATCCTATGACTTTTATTTATGACTCTTCTTGATGACAAGTTGCTTAAAAAAACTTCATGATAATACATCACTAAGTTAATGGAGTTTGAAAAAAAACAGTTAATATTTATTATTTTATTAATTTGATTTATAGGACTACCAAATAAGAAGTAACTCAATAATAACAGTAGAATTCCACCCCTGCTGCTGGTGTCTGGAAGCAGCTGCAGCTCATTGGCTCTCATCTGCCTTATCCTGCCCAGCCTTGCCTTGCCCCCCAATAGCACTGACAACAGAAGCAGCAGCAGCAGCCCTAAGGAGATAAGTGTGTCTGGTGTCCCATAGGGGCTGGTTGAGGGATCCAGTGCCCTGGGAGCTTGAGAGCCAGCCATGTCCACTTGGCCACACCCACCTCATAGTCTCACTTGCAACTGGCCCTTTGAGGGCAACCATAGTGCTGATGTGGCCCTCAATAAAATTGAGTTTGACACCCCTGCTCTAGGACAACAAGTTTCCCTCCAATGATCTAGAGCAATAAATAAAAGTCCATATAGGATGCATAGAGGGAAAATATTGATGATCTTCTTTCACTATTGTACTTATAAAGCACTCACTGAAAAGGAGGCAGTTTTGTGCCTGATGCCACCAATCTATTTGAAGCTAGGTTGCAGGCTTGATATTCAGAAATTTTTATCTTTAGCTAAAGCTTAACTTCTTGCCAGTGGGTGTGCTCCTATAATAATTATTGATAGATTTCATTTGCCCTGGAATAAGACTTTATTAGCTAAACTGCTGGCCTATACCTGTTCTCTGTTCTCTTTGCTATTTATCAAGTCTGAAAAGACTCTTAAATAACTTACTATTTTGGAACTGCCCAAACCCTGAATAATTTCTTCTTAGGCCTATTGTAATGTCTTCTCCTTCCTTCCTTCTTGTTATGAGGAACATTAATTTCAACATTAAAAACATCCTTTAATTAACTCTCTTACAATCTCATTTTCAATTTATGTTAATTGTTTAATTGGTTGTTATATTCTGTTTTAGTAGTCAGTTTTTTGTTCACCAGAGTTACCTTATGTGAAATGGGCAGCCATATGCATTTGATAGATAAATAAATAAAATAGAAATAAACATAATTTCCTCTTGCAAAATGCAATCAAAACATCTTGGTTCATTTTCTTTACTGTGCATTTTTATAGAGTCTGTCTTAGTAAGTTCATTATGGTCACTTTAGTAAAATTCCTAGGTCACACAGATGAATTCTTCCAGTCTCTCTCTTGTTTGAGCAGACAACCTGCTAATATTTACAGTGTAGCCATACTTTGTATGACGGCACAGAGAACGAGACAGGAAATAACAAGGAGTTGTAGAGTGATTGGAAGTCCAATCCCATTCTTTTCTCTTGCTGCCTAACTGTCTATTTTCCTTCAATATGTACTATTGTTTGGATTTGTTTAGCTTTTGTATGGCAACTTATTGGCCTTTCGTATAATAGAGACGGCCTATCTATGTATCTATAAATCTATCCTCCATTCATCTTCTAAATGCAAGGTCAGATGAATCAGTATTCATGCGATTTTGAAGAATTCAATAGAAACGGAAAAAGAAAAAAAGATGCAAGTGGTGACTTTGTCACTGCAGATTATTATAAAAGTAAAAAATTCAGGAACAAGAGTCACACAATGAAAGTGTTAATTCAAGTATGGAATGCAAATTCTTAAAATGCAGTATCTCTCTTGTGTGTTTGTCTTGTAATATCCTTCATAGTAAAGTAACTGAAGCTACTACATTGTGTACTCTGAAAAGATTCTGTATGTATATCAGAGTAAGAAGGCCCAAAGTCAACATTGATAGCTGATTAAAATAAAACATCTTGGGAACTTACACCTCTTCTGCTTAACCAAAAAGATGCAGGATGCAAACAGATATTCAGAGATAAATACAATGCCAAAATATATATGTCCAATTGGACTGCAAAAAAAAAGAGAGAATATCATTAAAATCTGGAGATTATTTTGATATGCAGGGTACTTGACAAGGTAATTAATCATTGTGGCTAAATGAATATGCTACCTAAACAATGCTATATTTTTTTAAAAAAGAATAAAGCATTCAGACATCTTGAAGAGGGCATATATGGAAAAATCTTCACAGAAAAAAATTTGAAAGCAGCATGTATAGATTCAGATATCTCGAACAGTGTAAAACAAATGGTAAGAACAAATATTTACTAAAGAAGGTAACAATAAAACCAAAGCATAGCCATTTTATATGTGAAAAAAGGAGAACAGGTAGATATTTATTTTGATCAGTGTGGATAACCTGTCATAGCTTTAAATAAAAAGGCAATGAACAAAATTCAGTGATAGTAACAAGCTGGTCTTGTACTTTAACTAGGCCAACTCCTTGAAGTACCTAATTTTGATAGTTGTTCTAGAGTAAAAAAATAAATGAATTCAGTTTCTTTAAAAATGGATGCTTTGAAATTAATTCATTCAAATTAAAGGATCAAAACATGATTTTCGACTACCTTGTAAAATTTTCAGAGACATAGATTGGTGAATGTAGATATAGATATAGATATAGATATAGATATAGATATAGATATAGATATAGATATAGATANAGTTGTAGCAACGTTTCAGCAGAATCTCATCTGCCATCATCAGGCTTCTGTATTGAGATTGTATGTGGGTCAGGCTATCACAGCCGTTGGTTTTAAATTTGAGGCTAGCCTACAGCTGTGCCAGGATGGTTTTTTCTACATCCTGATTGGTTGGAAGTCTTGGTCTGTGTTTATTGGACTTGGAGTTTGTTTGATTGGTGTTTCTGGTTTCTTCTGTCTGTTTTGCGGCTCTGATTGGCTGGCAACACTGTGTTCCTTTATTGGAGGCTTTCAGTACAGCTTGGCTTCACGTGAAAGGACAGCTATTATCTTCAACAAGCTATAACATCTGCCATCATCAGGCTTCTGTACTGAGTTCGTATACGAACTTCTGTATTGAGTTCGTATATATTTGGTTATTCGGGTTTTCTCTCGCGTAAAATTGGAAGTATTTTGGCGACGTTTTGACAAAATCTCATTCGTCATCTTCAGGCTTGTGTCTTCAGCTTTGTGCTTCTCGGAGTAATGTGAGCTTGCAGCTGTTTTTTCCTTTTAACTGCCAGTGGGGGTGCGACTTGATTGGGCGGGGATTTGGCTGTATTCTGATTGGCTGGGGGTGTGTTCTCATTGGTTGGGGGCCTGGCTGTGATCTGATTGGTTGGGGGGTTGGCTGTGTTCCGATTGGCTGGAGGTGTGTTCTGTTCAGGTGGGGGCTTGGCTGTGGTGGTAGCATCTTGTGTGGCCCTCGTGGGTCTGGGTCTGGTGTCATTCTTCATGTTAGGTATTCGTTTGTTAATGAGGGCGGGTTTCCAAATGCTCACATTACTCCGAGAAGCATATATATATCTTTGGTTATTCGGGTTGTCTCCCGCGTAAAATTGGAAGTATCCTGGTGACGTTTTGATGAAATCTCATTTGTCACCATCACATGGAAGTGTGGTGGTAGCATCTTCCATGTAGAAAGCAGACTCATACCCACACAGATGATGAGACATGACCACGGACCAGAAGCCGTACCGCAGCTGCATCACTACCCACTTGAAACCCCTCCGACCCATACATGAAGCGAACAGATGCCCACCATGAAGATATGGCACAACCAAGAACGCAAAGCCAAACAACAGGAACACAGCTCACCAGCTGAAATCCCCCAGCAACTAAGACTAACCTAAACACAACCAAGCCCCCACCTGAACAGAACACCCCCCCAACCAATCAGAACACAGCCAAGCCCCTGCCCAATCAAGTCACATAGCAGTTAAAAGAAAGAAGCATCTGCAAGCTCACATTATTCCGAGAAGCACAAAGCCAAATTTCTTAAGTATGCTACATACGTGTGGTGGCTATAATTTTATTATCTAATTAGATCTTCTAAAGTTCTTCAGATTGTGGTTTATATTTATGTGTTTTTGCTGTGGAGAAGGCAATAGAAATAACTGATTTTTGTGTTTTATATCAGGCAAGATCTTTTATCACTTCAAAAATAAATATTTGTTTAATCAGGAATGTAACCTGCCCTTATTTGATTTTTAAAGAGCTGATAGCTCTTATAGGTAAACCCTGTTTCATTAATGTGGCTGCTATAGAAAAATATAAATGGTATTAAAAAGTATTTTGTATAGTTTTTGGATGCTTTAAATTATAAAGTTTTTTTTAAAAAATCACAGCATTTTGAGAATGCCCATTTCTGTTTTAGTTATCAATGATTTTTCAAAATAATCTATTAAGATTCTATACCAGTCTATCCCAGTAAATCTATGAATAGTTAACAGGATAATATGTGGCATCTTCTACATACTGATTACCTAAAACAGAAAGTCTGCTCAGATATTTTCCTGGAGAAATGGAAGGCTCAGTATAATATTACTGAACAGACCTTTCATTCCTTGAGCCTCTATGTATCAAAAAGATCTGAATTTAGAAGTAAAATAGGTTTAAATGCAAGTGTGATCCAGTTATACGCTGTATGAATTGGGCAGTTTTTCTTCAAGATGAACATTATTCCATGCATTCAAGAAGCAATGGATTCAGGATATTTGTGGCCTATTTTTGAAAAATCCTTATGTTCTAAAAATGAGAGGACGAAGCACTCTATGCAATATGATCTAGATTTAATGATTAGCTAATGATTAAATTAATTTGGTATCAAAATCAAATGAATGTTATGCAAATCTTTTCTCTCTTTTTATATGTGATACTATAATTTGGTTTATTCTTTGGAAGCAGAACGACATGAAGATGGAACAAAAATTCAAGTTTGGAATAAAAACTGTTCTTCCAAGTAAAATTATATTAAAAGAACCTCATTTGTTATTTAATCAATTCATTTATGCCCATATATTCCACAAATGACAACAGTAAGAGATTTGGAACAATGTCTATGAAGGAAACAGCTATTTCAGAATTCTGCTTTAGCATTTTGTAGTTAAAAACAGCAGAGAAATGAAAACTTTCTCTACAGTTCTTACAGCATAGAAATACATTGTTTAGAAAAGCAAAATTAACCGTATCTTGACTGTGAACAGTAAACATGCTTATCTGGTTAGCGATATATTTATAAAGAGGTTGTAAAAATATTTTGTTTAAAAGAAATAAACTACCTTCCTGAATAGTTTACGAATTGCAAAATCAATAAATAGAATGCCCAGATTTTCTGCCAATTCTGCCATTTCTCATCTGAGAGGATGGACAAATAAAATAATTTCTATGTCTTGAAGTGATTTGATGACATTGGCAGTAAGAATGAAACCCCTGAATTGCATTCTGCCAGCTGACACTTTGATGGTTACATAATAATATTGGCAGTATAGTCTTTTGTTGTAGAGATAGCTCATGTAGAGATAGAGAGATTATCTGTGTTTTTGCATTTAATCTGAAATGTTCCAATTTGTATGGAATAATAGGACTTAATGTGCCGTTGTTATCCTACCCAGAACTCTCAGTGAAATCAGTTAAAACCAATCAGTGTGTAGGCAAAAGGCGATTTGGTTTCTTTTAGTACCTCTAGGGTGGCTGAACCTATGTTTCTGCCAGAAATTATAGGCCTTTTCTACCTTATTATGATATTAGGATAAGAATAAGGGTTCTGAAATTGACATATTTGATTGCTGAATATAATCTCTTTGAAATGAAACTCCAAAAATATTTATATTACACAAACTTTATGTTTATTTTGGCCATAGTCAGGTTGCAATTTAACATCTTTTGTATATTTGACAAGCATTTCTAAATCAAGAATTTAAGTTTTAAAATCTTATTACTATAAAATATAGAATGTAAATCACTTTTGCCATTGATTCTGCTTGGGGACAATTGGTTCTTTTTTATTTCCAGTGAGTCCATGCCTGAATGAAAGTAAGAGGAATAAAGTTTGATTAGTATTTGTCCTTCTTTGGGGGACGGGGGGGGGGGGGNNNTTGGGGGGGGGGGGGGGGGAGGAGAAGAAATCCAACTTAGCATTTTCTTTCACTTCCCTGCGAAAATGCTGTACATGTTCATGTATATGTGAGACTCTTGGTAGAGGCTACTCTTCCTCTGTGGCATTTCCAGGAATGAACTTGTGATCATATACTAATCATATCATCCATGCATAAAGCTTTGCAAAGAAGCAGCATACTGAATAGGGAATATTCTCTGGTACCTGCAGGTGTGCAGGTTATCTTTCCTTCATTTAGAAAGAATCACCCTCATATATTTTCAGAAGTAAATGCAACCCCATTCTTCTGAACATGCCAGGGATTTAATATCCAGATATTTTAGAACAGAGGTCTGGCCACAAAGTTTATCTGAACAAAGAATTCACATTCTTATTTACAGGCCATGTACATTACTGGAACCTGATCATTGTTGATTTGGGGGTATTTTGGTTATTATAATTTCTGAAGCAAATTATGTATGCAAGTACAGTAGTGTCATGGAAAGACATGAACCATTTTCAAATATTATTGTTTATTCCCATCTGTTTTCTAAGAGTAATGCTGATCAGCATTCAGTTAATTCCCAATAGTATTTTAATCTCTGCTGAACAATTTGACATAGAATAGTGTTAATTATATACAAAACAGTTCTGGTCCGGTGGCAACTTCCGGTTTGCAGGGCTTTGGCGGCAGGCAGGAATCTGCGATCGTGCACAGTTTCTGCCTGGGTGCGCCGCTGTAGCGCTCCGAGCCAGGCGACTTCGGGGCTAAGCCACCCCATAGAGGTCGGTGAAGACGGGGGAGATTCCAGCAGGGGTCGAGAAAAGCCGAGTCTTTCCTCCCCAGCTGGCTAAAACTCCCTTTCCTGAACGGCGGATTTAGAGCGGTCGTCAGAAATGCGGCGCCTCAAAGACAAAGCCCTCATCCGGAAAAGAATGTTGCAGGAGAAGACAATTGCTGAGTGAAAGTTTTGGCTGACGGGATAAGAAAACAACAATTAAGGCATCTGGAAACCCTCAATTTTTAAAAACAGGATACATTGCTCCCAAAGAAGATTTGGAAGCACGTGAATGGAAAGCTTGAACAAGGGGGGAAAAAAAATTTTTCACTCTCCTTCCTTACATTTGACAGCAGAACAGAGATGAATGAAGAAATCAGAAAAAGCTGCTTTGGCATCACAGGTATTTAAGCTGGAAAAATTTAATGCCAAGGCGAATAATAAAGATTTCTGGAATTATAAAGGACAAGAAGGAATTTTTTTTTTTTTGCTTGTAAGTGGGAAAAAAAAGGAGAGGAAGAGAATAGAACATGGAATTGGAAGAGAGAGCATTAGCCTGGATCTAAAGGCTAGGTCACACTGGGCCGATTAGGATGGCAAAACGTATACAAAAGACACATGCGGCACGAGCAAATTTTCCATCCATTGTTATCCTGTCTCCAAAAGTGCCCCCAAAATTTGCCAATAAACAGAACAGACAACCAACGAGGAAAGAAACAGACGTGGCGGAGAATTGTAGTGGCGGATGTATAAAGCGGAATGTTCTAGTATGGAAGGCCTAGGATGGAAGCGGATGGAAGCGGATGACACATCACGCAGGGCTTCCGGGGAGAACCAGCGAAGTGGAAGCATAGCGGAAGGGTGGATATGCGGTACGGCGCGATGCGTAGCGGAGTGCGTATTCGGATGCGTAGCAGCATGCGATAGCGGATGATGCGGATGCACTACGGACGCCAATAGGATTGCATAGCGATGCATAGTCGGGATGCAAAGCATTTCCACTGCGCAATGCAGAAAGGATGAATTGCATAAGCTCCTGCGAAATATAAAAGGATGCACGCTCGGCAAGACAGGTCACCATTCAGAGGCAAACCGGCTGCCAGAAACATTCTTGAGAGAACACCATGGGAAGAAAAGGAAGCCTGTCCCTACTCCTGCACAGGCAAAAAGGACAGAACCACCATCCCACCCCTTGGCGTGACTCTGAAGCTGCTGGTGCTTCTGCTGCTGGTTGGTGGTGCTCCTGGTGTTTACTGCTGCTGCTGCTTCTCCTGCTGCTGCTGCTGGTGGTGCTTCTCCTGCTGGTGCTGCTGGTGCTGCTGGTGCTTCTCTTGCTGGTGCTGCTGGTGCTAGCTGGTGCTTCTCCTGCTGCTGCTACTGTGGTGGACCAGCCCCAAGGGCCTCAAAGTCCTGCTGCTGAAGGCCCTGAAGCCCCTGCCAGAGGGAGGAAGAGGCCAAGGCAAGGAGAAGGGGAGAGGAAACGTACTCCATTTCCGAGAGACCATGAGGAGGAGATGCTGGAATGGCTGAAGGGAAACGAGTACCTTGGAGGAAGGGCCACAGGCTCTATCACAACACCAGAGGAAAGCAGGCAGCGTGGAGAGAGAAGGTGGAGAGCCTGGGCAACACTTCAGATGTACTCCTTGGGTGGTGGAAAGCACATGCACACACTGGTATGGCAAGCTGCACCTGAAGAAAATCTGGGCAGGCCACTTGTCAAGCTCACTGATCGAGGGAGCCTATGTCATGGCCAGGTGGCACGCTTCCTGGAGGTGAGATCACCCACCGAGGAGCAGCCCCTTCTGTCAACCCTCTTCCTCAGGACAGCCCACAGAGAAGCCACTCCTCTTCCAGCCAGGAGACAAGCTACCGATATCCAGGCAGGTCTTTGGAGGGCCCCACAACAGAGACCCCCCTGACAGCTGCACTCCCCATGCCAGAGGACATGGAGGATCCCCTGTCTCAGATGGAACAAGAAGAAGCAGCCACCAGAGACCAACCCACAACCCACATCCAGCTTCACCTCCACAGAAAGCAGGCAGAAGAGGCAGAGACCGGAGGGACAGAGCCACACTGTCCTCTTGGAGATCAGGGACACAGTCAAAGCACAGCACAGATCTCCTCTCCCAGCTGGTCCACTTCGACATACCATCCTCTAAACCGCAAGCCCTTCATCACGTACGTGAGCCAGACCCTCATGGACATGCCCGAGGCACAGTTACCAGGCGATGAAGGAGAGATCACAGCTCTTCTGCACCACCCTCCAGGCCCAGCTGAACTTGCTCCTACCCACTCCAGGTCTGCTCCTCCACCCCATGCGATGTCACAGCCCTTCCACGGATTTCAGCAGCTCCTCGCCTACCAAGCCTACCACTAACCAGGACTTCCCACAGCAGAGGCAGCCCTTCCCAGCCACACCCAGTTCCTTGGATTCCACAGACTCCACCAGATGCCTCACCTGGCCCAGGTGCAGACCAGAACAGCCCCACTAAAACTCCTCCTTCCTCCACCCCACAGCCAAGCCCTTCCTCAGAACATCTGTCATAAGTCTTGGGCCTCACATCCCAGGTTCTTGAGGAAGGGCCTCTCAACCTCACGGGACTGAGTCAGCTCTCTGAGAGCTTCCTGCACACACCAGTCTCCTGTTGTACTCTCGGGCCAGGCACCCATGGCACCTCAGACCAGCACTCCAGCAACAGCCACCTCTGCAGTCCCTGGCCCCTTCACATCTGAGCCCATGGGCATGCCTCAGAGTGACTGAGAGAGTGCCACGAGACTGAGTTGTTACCTGTTCACTTCATCTTTGCTTAAGACACTTTACTTGGGTCATTTTGCCTTTTAATAAGAATCATACAGTTTGTTATTAATAAAGGTTATTCTTTGCTTCACACACTTGGCTTCATTTTTTTTACTTAATAAAGTGTTGGGAAAAGTTTGAAAAAAGGTTTAAGCCTCTGCATGCTTGTGGGATTGGTAAGGATAGCTGTGGGATGAATAGCTGTGGGATGGTAATGATAGCTGTGGGGATTGGTAAGGATAGCTATGGGATAAGGATAGTTTTCGGATAGATAAACCTCCAGTGCAAGCATAGTGGGACTGTATGGTCACCCTCCCAGCTGCACACTATATGGCCCTTTTTTATCGATAACAATTATTCATTGATCAACACATTTCAAAATAAAACAAAGCTCTTTATAATGCCCTATTCATTGTTAGGGCCACTCAATCATACATAGCCACAATCTCATCAGTGTGATGAGACAGGCCTCAAGGACAGCATCCATTAACCATCTATCATCCTGTTTTGCCACTCCACTGCTCCAGCTGGGGAGTTGCACCACGTCTTTCAGGAGGTTGCGCTGCTTCTTCCTTCATGTGAAGCTCTGTTGCGTGGCCTTTGTACATCCACAGTGTCTATCAAGCTGTCATCCTTGCGCTCCATTTCCACCAGGCCTCCATGTCCCCATTCCCTTGTTGACGGTCCACCAAGCCTGTTCTGCAACACTGGGAAGCGGCGTGGCATGAGATTGTGCAGGATGCAGGCAAGCTTCCCATCGATGCTCCCTCACAGTCTGTGGCAATGCTGCTGGTGTGAGAAGTATCTGGAACCTGTTGGCCAGGATTGCCAAAGGTCTTCTCCACACCCGTCTTGCCCTGGACAGCCTTGTAGTTGAAGACCTCTCTTTCACGAGTGAGTTATCTGGAAGTGTAAGGCTTCAATGAGGTAGGTTCTGAGGGAGAACGGTGTCATCACCTACAATGAAGTAGGGCACATCTTGTGTGTCATTGGGTATGGCGGTCTGGATCTGGGGAAGCCCCATGATGAGGTTGCATTCCAGCCCCTCCTTGAGGTCACTGGCATTGTATATCTGGGCATCTGAAGCTGACCCGTTGCCTGAAGCATCGATATACATGAACTTTGTAGTCAGCATCAAACCATGGCAAAGAGGATGATGCTGAGAAGAAGCCCTTGTAGTTGAAATAATTGGACCCTGAGTTCGGTGGAGCTTTGCTGCCACGTGCTTCCCGTCTATGGCTCCAACGGTGTGGGGAAAGTTCCACCTTCTGATACCACTGCTCTGCAAGTTTCTCCAGCTTCTTCAGTGGTGGGACACTGGAGGAGCTCCTCCAGGTATTCTTCGATGATGGCCTGCACCACTTTCTCTGACCACAATGCTGATGGTGTTGTGTGGCACCCTCCAGGCATCTTGCATGTTTCTGTATGTGGTCCCAGAGGCCGGGTGGCGCAGAGTCAGTGCCACCTTCAGTCCAGGGTCCCAGTGGGGACAGAAGTTGCGTGCTCTTGCTTGGTCAACCTGGGTCTCAGACGCTCCACAACTTCATCAAACATGGCTGTGGCATCCTTATGAAGTTCTGGAATGCACGAGGGTCTTCATTCCTCAGCTCACCATCAGCTTTCATAGAGTCCAGACTCCACTCTTCTCCCATTCCATCATCAGACCCACACAGCTCTTGGACGTTCTCCTTCTCCTTGTGTAGAAAAGGTGAAAGCAGTCTGAAGGGGCTTGATTCTGGTGTTGAATGATGGCGGCTTACCAAAAAGAAGTGTGCGATGATCCATGGTGGACAATCAATGGATGAGTGGAAGAACAGAGCAAGGCTGAAGAGGTCTGCGACACCACGGCTGCTGACTGATAGTGAGATCCAGGTAATTTCCTTCCCCTTCTATAGAACATGTTGGCTTTCTGCTAAGGTCCTTCCACATACTCCAGGACATCCTCCAGACATCCTAATATGCGCAAGAACATCCCTTACGAGAACATTTGTCCCGTGTTATTATATTCCGAGCTACATCCCTACATCCTTTTCTATGCCCCATGCTTAACTAATGCTGTGTGGACATTCTTGTGTACCTTTCGCTTCCCCCCTCTTTCCGTTATTCAGGCTGCAGCGTGATGTGAGTGAGGGGCATGCCAGAGGATGCATCGGAACATGTAATGGATGACAATGGACGTAGAACGTTTGTTGCCCTGTATGTGCGCGGATATAGATCGTACACGGCAGAAAGTTCATTCACGCGCCAAAAAGTTTGTGCAGCTCAAAACTTTTTGGAGCGGATGATAATAGCAGTAGACGGACTGCTCGACGGATGGCGTGTGAAAGATGTACGCAGTGCAGTACACAACGGAATGAATCGCGTTGTTTCCAACCGATAGCAAGCTTCTTTTGTCCGTTTACATCCACTTTTGCATCGTTGGTGCAGTGTGACATGGGTTTAAAATCTAAGTTAAATTTAACAGGGACTTATACAAGGATATTATTTTAACTGAGACTTTGTAACTAAATACTAAACCCAAGGAAGAGAAAGTAAAAAAAGGAGGAATGGTAGGCAAAAGAAACAACTTGTGTGTATTGTAGATTGGCTTGCTGACTTTGGGACTTTTGGAACTTATTTGAGGCATTAAAAATATTGGGTGTGGTTG
Source organism: Laticauda laticaudata (assembly GCA_004320025.1). Lineage (NCBI taxonomy): Eukaryota > Metazoa > Chordata > Lepidosauria > Squamata > Elapidae > Laticauda > Laticauda laticaudata. Next base: position 4,963 of record BHFT01076873.1, on the reverse strand, counting down.
TTTTAAAAGAAAAAAAAACTCTACAATGAATCACTATGTGGATGAGAACTGAATAATAGAATTTTAAAAACTTAAAAGAAGAGGAACAAGAAGGAAAGGGCTCTCTTGGGTTTCCGTTTTTCAATTCTTAGAAATGGCTATCTCTACCTACGGAGAATTACAGAAAAGAGACTTCCGTGACAAGAAGACTTGGGACAAAGAAGAAGCCATTTTAAATGAACAAAGAACTCTACTTGGGGAAGAGAAAGGGGAAGAGGGGAAAAGAGAATGGGAATTTGAGACCTAAAAAAAACAACAAAAAAAGGGAAAAATAAGGTGAAAAGTGGATATAATGTGAGAAAGCAACAGAAAAAGGGAATACAGAAAAGGGAAAATGAGGTGGAGAGACAAGGGGGTAAGAACAAGGGCAGAGAAAAGAAGCAAAGGAGGAGGGAAGGGAAGAGAAGCAACAAGGGTGTGAAGCAAGATGTATTTCGAGATAATGGGTAAAAATTTAATTGAAAAAGGGATTCTCCAAAGATACATATGATTGTATTGTTATATTTGTATTTAAAAATAATGTTCGAAAATTGGAAACAATGTATGATTTAGTGAAACATTTGTGAATAAAATAAATGGAATGTTATGGTTTTCATTAAACACACTTGGAACAATATGAAAGAAGCTCAAGCAATTTGTAACCTTAACAATCTAAAGAAACTATTGCAAAATTATAATGTAACAGGTATTAAGATAATATCGATTAAATTTTAAAGGCAAGCTAATTTCTATTACTTAAGTAATAGTACTAGGATAATGAAAACTCAAATGCTAAGGTTATTATCATTGTAACAGAGGCTTCTTAGATGATTATGTCCACCCTCGTACAATTTAGGAATTCAGAATAAAGCAACCTCAGCATATTTTGCTTGAAAAAAAAATCAGTGAAGAAAAATTGACAACCTTCCAATTAAAGCCACATTTAAACTCCTTGAAGCAATCGGTATATTGTCTTTTATATTGGCTCGTACATGATAACATTTGTACAACAAACAGGTTATTCATGCCAACCCTAATCAACAATGTTCCCAATTTTCCATGTTTTACACTTTACTCATGGCAGTATGAAAAGGAATAGAAACCAGAGTGTAAGCATGAGCCTTATTTAATTTTGTTCTCCAAATGTGTAAAATAAGTATGAATAAAACCCATCTATGATTTCAGCCTGTAAATGGATGAGTCAAGAACTTGCAAAAAAACAAGTGTTGCAATTATTGTTCAGCTATGGACAAATATCTATGCTATTCATACATCCATATGAACCTACTGATACATATTTATGATTTATTATGGGGACCTATAGCCCTTCAGAAATTAGTAAACTCCAACTCTCAGCATCTCTTACCACATTCCTGCTGTCTGGGATGAAAGTTTATTTAAAACAAACAAAACCTTATCATTTTTGGTTTTGTTTTGTTTATATTTCTCGGTGGAAAAAACCTGGAACAAATAGATTAGCGTTTTTAAAAGGGATTTAAAAGGGACATAAGGCAAATGACACTGGAAATTCTGAAAAAAAGTCACCAGTCTAATAGTAAAATTATATTCAACCTCTCAGTTCATTATGGCAGAATTTAAATTAAGAAGGGAACAAAAATTACAAAGCTCTTTATAAAATCCACAAAGAATAGACATTGCTTGGCATATATTGACTCAAATATGTGATAAGGTTGACTCAGCCTTCCATCCTTCCGAGGTGAATAAAATGAGGACCCAGGTTGTTGGGGACAATATTCTGACTTTGTAAATTGCTTAGAGAGGGCTGTAAAGCACTGTGAAGTGGTATATAGGTCTAAGTGCTATTGCTATAAATTTTGGATTAATTTGAATCAAATGGTTCAACTTCAGCCTGCAACTGTTTAATGTAGCATCTATAGACCCATAAAGAAGGTATTTTCTATGATCACCATATATGGCTTGTAAAAATTCAGATGATCACTAGATGGTAGCCAAAAGATTGAGAAAATTCTATATATTTTTCAGTATTACCTAGCCATTTGACATTTATTTAGTTTTTCCTCCTCTTTATATCTAGCAATGGAGAGTGATTTGTAAGTATAATATCTTTTAGAAACAGCCAAATCCATCGCTTCTTCCCCAAAGAGTCAAGCTATATTTTTGACATATATTTCTATGTTGAGTTACAGAGATATTGTTGCGCTCCATTAAAACAATGCCCTTTTTAAGGCTTGATGATCAGCTGGGATGAAGAAGCTCTTGTTCTGTCACTTTGAGGTTCACTGAACAGGTGCTTGTCTTCCTGGCAGATTTTTTATGGTAGTGGACAAAGAATTTGAGGAAAAGAAAAGGAAAGGGAAAGACGAGAAAAGGAAAAGAAAAGACAAAAGCATATGTATGTGGCTAGTTGATCTAAGGATGAAAAGAAAAGAAAAAGAAAAGAGAAAGAGAAAAGCATATGTATGTGGCTAGTTGATCTAAGGAAGGTCAACATATTTTTCTCTTTTTAAAATATACATTATGAAAAATCTATTGTATTTAGATTTATAATGCACAACCATCTTCTAGTTTGGGAGAACAAGCTAGTGAAGACTAGGGTAACTTTTTTGTTCTAAGTAATTAAATAATCCAGATTTAGCAAAGTTCACACAACAGAACTAGACTGCACAAAATATGGGGATTAATGTATATTACTCTTATAATGTACATTACTCCAATGCACTAATTTAATACATTTTTGGAAACAATTTGTGTAATACTAAGAAGAGAGTCTGGTTATGCCACATAAGGCTAACTTATTTATGAAGGCATAAAATCATTGCCTACCTTTTCTCACACTTGACAATTCCTGGGCAATTCTATGTCAGGGTCATGCTTAATTCTGTAAATAAAGTTAAAGACTATCAATATTAAGAAAAGAGAGAACTATCTTGGGCAAAACTTCCCAGGATAAACATATGGTAAAAGAGAAGATTTCTCTAACACCTAATTTAACTTATCTTCCTATATGCTGCCTTAACCCAAGGTTGCATCAAGATCATAGATGGAAAATGAGTAACTTTTCAGGAGAAGCTCTCCAAACAACAGGCTAAACTAGAAAAAAGGAATATGGACAAAAGCAAAGATTACTTTGATCCTAAAGGTGCTTTTTCAGAAGGCAACTGGACTTTCTAGTTTTTCAAAGCACCTTTGGGACCATGACTTGGATGACTGAGAATCCATACAGACCATTACTTTTATCCCTTATGTTTAAATTTATAAAAAATAAATTTATTATTAATCAAAAATTAACATTCCACAGGATGGACTCCATAGGCTACATCCAAAGTTTTATAGACAATCATCTCTGGCTTAAAAGCAGAGATGACTCTCTGCTTTTAAGAGAAAAATATTTTCTCTCATTTTTTAAGAGAAAAATTGGTGGACTTCAATCTCTTTGGGAAAAAAAAAGTTAACCAGACCAGACCAGACCAGACCAGACCAGACCAGACCAGACCAGACCAGACCAAAACAAAACAAAACAAAACAAAACAAAACAAAACAAAACAAAACAAAACAAATGTATTTTAAGAAGCCAATATCAGAAACCTGCAGCTTGCCCCTTCCTTCATGTTGATATCTATTTATTGTACAGACTTTGCTTGGTAATCTGTCAATTTCACCTTCTATAGAATAGCAATAGTTATGAACAAGTTTTGTTTTACTGGTTGGTTGGTATAAGCTTTTTTTTGCATTTTCTCTAATAACTAATGTATTTTTCATTCCGGTACAGCCTCTAGTATTTTTAATTCCAAAGTGTAAAAAAAAAAAAAAANCAGCCTCTAGTATTTTTAATTCCAAAGTGTAAAAAAAAAAAAAAACTGTAAAGGTCCAAGAAGCCTATTGTAAAGGCTTTGTAAGGTGGGTTTTCTTTAATGAGTTTTTATAATACTCATCTATTTTAACATCCTTTTAAAAAAGTGCACATTGTCTGGTGTCCTTAATTATATACAATTGTCTACCATTAATATTGTCAGATGGAGAGTGGAAACAAGGAAAGGATATGCAGTCAGCACTGAAGGCCTGTTTGAAAAAAGTTCACTGCCATTTTTCCAGCCATACCCTTCCTCCCACGTCAACATATTGATTTTGTTTTCATTATGCTTAGAATAATCCAAACATTTGTCAGTTGCATCCTTAAGCATGTTGTAACCAAAGAGTTGTTTTCCAAATAAAATGGGGAAATCCTTCCATTGCCTGATGATGAGTTTCTGTTCAGTCTGAAAATAAATATTAATCTACAGATTTCTTGTCTTGAGAAATTCCAGTTTCTATCAGGTAGCAATGGAGGCAATGATAATTCTGGTGATGAATTATGCATTAATTGTTTTCTTCTGTATGGGAAGAAGGGAGGGAGATTGACTTTATGGCTGTCTCTCTCTAAAAGGGTTACGAGGCCTCCTTTTTTATTGTATGCACTATTCTTTCAAATCAATATTTATGCATTTTCTCTAATGCTAATGCACACTGATCCATTTGTTAAAATAAACAATAAAATCTGACCTATTTACAGTGCTCTGTGCTTGCAATTCAATGGCACTCTATCAGATCAGATCACAAGAAACTGTCCAGAAGAATAGTGTAGATGGATTTGGGGTGAAATAATTTTTATCAGTATGTTTTTGAACTGCTGCCTTTTAATCTTGAAAGGTTGAGTTTTTGTGGATGTTTAAATCACATGGACTTATAATAGTGTAGGCTGGATATCAACATCTTCTCTGTACTTGGGTATGTTAACAGAAATGACAGCTATTGATGTAGAACTGACTGTGGCAACATAGACAAAAACATGACATTGGGCGAGCAGGAACTGTTAAACAGATCCCAGAAATTTTAACCCAAAAGGATACACTAAGTTGTAGATTATATCAAAGGGTACACAACAATACTTCCTCCTCCTCCTCCTCCTCCTCCTCCTCCTCCTCCT
>BHFT01076869.1:0-24051 GCA_004320025.1 Laticauda laticaudata | reverse complement strand
AACCATTTATTGACGTTTCATCCACTCCAAAAGTTTTGGGCTGCCTAAAACTTTTGCGTGGAAAATGTATCCAATTCGTCCATTCTGCATCCTATACGCATCCGCTACGCATCCGCTATATCCGCTAGGAGTGCGCTGCCCATCCACGGAACTCGCATCCGCCTGGACGCAGGGAGGAAGCGAAACGGACGCAGAACGGATGCAGAACGGATGCCTAGCGGATGCAGAATGGAAACAAAGCGTTTAAATCGGAAAAAAACGTTCGCAGAGGGGACTATCTCGGATATGAAGGATGTCTACAGGATGCCTAGAGGATGCCTAGAGGATGCAAAGGAACACCTATACTGCCTATAAAAAGGGGGAGTAACTCCCTGCATCTCACTTGCAGACCAGCAGCCCAGCTGTGCAGACCTCTGCAGCCTTCATCAGACTCTTGCTTTCCACAGCATCCAGTCATGTCACCGTGGATTGCGACAAAATCCTTTCTGCAGCCAACATCCTTCTGCAACACTGCAAAACCATCTACAGTCTCTGTGGAGCAGTACTACGGGAAGAAAAAGGGCACCCAAAAAAAGTCTGGCTCCAAAGATGGTTTGCCAGAAGAGCACAGTACGTACTTTACAACTAGCTGATGGTGGAGCTCAGGAGCGAAGACCCTCGGGCGTTCCAGAACTTCATGAATATGCCTCCAGCCATGTTTGATGAACTTATGCAGCGCCTGACACCCAGGTTGAAAAAGACAAACACCAACTTCCCGACCAGCCTGGAACCTGGGCTCAAGGTGACACTCACTCTGTGCCACCTGGCCTCAGGGACCACCTACAGGAGCATGCAGCAGGGCTGGAGGGTGCCGCCCAGCACCATCAGCTTTGTTGTCAGAGAAGTGGTGCAGCCATCATAGAAGAATACAAGGAGGAGCTCCTCCAGTACCCCTCCACTGAAGAAGGATGGAAGAATGTTGCAGAGCAGTGGTATCAGAAGTGGAACTTCCCCCACACGCGTTGGAGCCTTCGATGGAAGCACGTGGCCTGCAAAGCTCCACCAACTCAGGCTCCACTTATGTCAACTCCAAGGGCTTCTTCAGCATCATCCTCTTTCGCCATGGTCGATGCTGACTACAGATTCATGTACATCGATGCTTCAGGCAACGGCTCATCTTCAGATGCCCAGGTATACAATGCAGTCACCTCAAGAGGGGCTGGAAAGCACCTCATGGTGGCTTCCCAGATCCAGCACCGCGCTGCCCAACAACACCCAAGATGTGCCCTACTTCATCGTGGGGGATGACGCCTTCTCCCTAACAACCTACCTCATGAAAGCCCTACACCTCCAAATACCTCACCGTGAAGAGAGGATCTTTAACGGCAGGCTGTCCAGGGCAAGACGGGTGGTGGAGAACGCCTTTGGCATACTGGCCAACATTTTCCAGGTACTTATAGCCAACATGCAGTATCGCCCAGAGACCCTGGGAGGATCGTGGAAGCTTGCTGCATCCTGCACAATCTCATGTGCACCCGCTACCCGGTCTTGCAGAACAGGCTTTGGAGCCTCCAGCAAGGCAATGGGGACATGGAGCCTGGGGAAATGGAGGCAAGGGCAAAACCTGATAGACACTGAGGATGTGCAGGACCCAACAGAGCCTCACGTGAGGCGAAGAAGCAGCGCAACCTCCTGAAACACTGGTGCAACTCCTCAGCTGGAGCGGTGGAGTGGCAAGACCAGGATGGTAGATGCTTAAAGGATGCTTCCTTCAGCCTGTCTCATCACACGGATGAGATTGGGCCATGTATGTTTGGTTGGCCTACAATGAACAGGGCGTTTAATAAAGAGTTGTGTTTGTGTTCAAATGTGTGGATCAATGCTTACATTGTAATTGATAATGAAGGGCCATAGGGGTGGCAATTGGAGGGTGCACCATCCAGTTCCACTAGGCTTGCACTGGAGGTTTATCTATCCCATCCCACAGGTATCCCTTCCCATCCCACAGGTATCCCTTCCATCCACAGCTATATAACCGCATCCCACAGCTATCTTAACCATCCCACAGGTATCCCTTCCATCCAAGCTATCGCTAACCCATCCCACAGCTATCTTAACCCATCCCACAGCTATCTTAATCCATCCCACAGGTATCCCTTCCCATCCCACAGGTATCCCTTCCCATCCCACAGCTATCTTAACCCATCCCACAGGTATTCCTTCCTCCACAGGTATCCCTTCCATCCCACAGGTATCCTTCCCATCCCACAGCTATCTAACCCATCCCCCAGCTATCTAACCCATCCCACAGCTATCTTAACCCATCCCACAGGTATCCCTTCCCATCCCACAGGTATCCCTTCCATCCCACAGGTATCCCTGCCCATCCCACAGCTATCTTAACCCATCCCACAAGCATGCAAAGGCTAAACCATTTCTAAAAGTTTCCACCCAGACTTTATAGAAAAAATTAATGAAGCAAGTGTGTGGATACAAAGATAAACTTTATTAATAACAAGCTGTAAAATAAACATGATCCAAGTTAAGTGTCCAAATAAAGTCCACACAAATATCCAGGCAGCCAGTCTCTGCCCCTCCTCTTGGTCACTCGGAGGTGTGTGCCCAGGCTAAAGGTGTTAGGGTGCAGGTGCTATGGAGGTGGGTGCTGCTGCAGTGCTGGTCTGAGGTCTTGCTGGAGTGCCTGGCCCTGAGAGGACAACAGGGACGGTGTGTTGAGGAAGGTCTCCGAGAGCTGGCTCAGCCCCGTGATGCTGAGGGTCCTTCATCCATGCCATGGATGTCACCCCAGTACTGAGGACAGATGTTCTGAGGCCGGGCTTGGCTGTGGGATGGAGGAAGGAGTAGTGTAGTGGGCTGCCTGGTCTGCAGCGGGGTCAGCCTGGCGTGGGTGGCATCATTTGCAGGGCTGGCATCGCTGTCGTGGGTGTCGCCCGATGCTGTGCCTGTATGTGGAAGGGCTGCTGTCTGTGCTGCTGGACCTCTGGGTAGTGTAGCCCTGGTAGGTGAGGGGCTGTGGGAAGCCCTGGTATGGGAGGGACATCACCTGGGGTGGAGGAGCAGACCTGGACTGGGTGGAGCAGGTTCATCTGGATCTGGAGGGTTGTTAAGCAGCGTAATTTCCTCTCCTTCAGCCACCTGGTACTGGGATCCGCCATCTCCTTGAGGGTCTGGTTGACGTAATTGAGGAAGGGCTTGCGGTGGAGGATTCGATGGGGACTAGCTGAGAGAGGAGACCTATGCTGGTGCGGATGGTGTCCCTGATCTCCACCAGGACATTGTGGCTGTGCCCCTCCGCCGTCTGGCTCTCTGCCTTACTGGTGGAGGCAGAGGTGTGGGTGGATGCGGCTTCGGCAGCGGTGGACTCAATGTCTCTTCTCTCCACCACACCAGGGAGTCCTCATTGCTCTCCACCACACTTTCCATGCCTGCCCGGGGGTTCTCTGCCGTGGCACGCTCCACAGAAACCTGGCTGGAGACAGGGACTGACTCTCGGCTGGAAGAGGACTGCTGGACGGATAGAGAGGAAGCAAAATGGAGGCAGTGAGTACATCGCGTTTTCGAACGGATGGCAAGCTTTTTTGTCTGTTTTACTTTCTCTTTGCATCCATTGGTGCAGTGTGACACGGCCTTAATTTTGTTTCCTTGAATGTACTGCCATGACTATATGTTGCAAAAAAGGTGCTGATGCTGGATCAGTCAAACTGCATCTAATTTGCTTATTAGTGGTGATCTGTGAAGTAGATGCCAAACAAAGGTTTGCAAAGTTAAACCATAGAACTATCTATGGACATTGTTCAAAATATTGAAGATGAAGCAAAGAGCCAAACTCTCCGGGACAAATAAGTTATATTTCAGAGCCTCTCTGAAATAGCATGGTTTAAATGAATGAGCAGCAGCTGCTGCTGTGTACTATAATAATGGACTGCAGGCTGCTTAATCTTCTGCTTCTGTTGCTTTACTAATAAATATATATTCTACTGGCAGATCTCATGAGAAGCTGCAATTTCTGTGAGCTGCTAAATGAGATGAAGAGCTGCAAAAATATCAGCACCGCATTTTGATGGATGGGAATAAACCATGGAATCCTTTTAAAACCACTTTAGCAGTAAAATAATGGGTAGCATCAGCCAAAATCTCCAGACAAAGTATGATTTTCTTCTGTACTTTCTCTATTTCAGCCACTCTTCCATTTCCTTTTCTGTCTTTACAGAAACAAATCCCCATCTTCTTCAGCACATTCATCATGACTATGGAAAACATGATGGAACTCCATCTTGCTTAAGATTCTTATTTTCTTTTAAAAGTAACGAGATTAAATCTTTCATTTCTTATCAAAAGATTTGGTAAGGTGCTGCAAGTACACATTAATAAAACAGGCATAAAATCTTCAAAAATATATGATTAATGGAGAACATGGTTAGGTTGTTGGATAGATCCAGACAAATCCAGTTTAAAAATCTTGCTTTATTGATTTTTTTTATTTTATTGATTTTATTATTATTATTATGGATATTTTGGAACTTTCTTTTTATTTAATGTAACTATGCCCCCTCCCCACTTTCCTAATGTAACAAACAGAGAGATAGAGATAGATCAAGAGAAATAGTGCACTGAAATGTTTTCAGAAGGTGAGACTTGTGGAAGAATAATCAAATTCCCACAGTAGAGGAATTGACTGTAAAAATATCAGAACTGCAGAAATGGCAAAACTGACGAGTTTGTTCAGAGAACAAACACACACACAAAAACTGTTTTGAAAGACCAGAAGCTTTATATATTTATCTGTACTGAAATAATAAAAAAGGAATTGTTGATTTATGGATATGAAGACTAAAAATGAGGAGGACAAAATGAAGTGGTGAAGGGAGTTGTAAAATACTTTAAAGGGGAGGAGAGATAATAAGAGTGCAATTATCTGTTGAAAAGAAGGTTGGAAGTAATCTATATATTTCTCAACTTTCCTTTTCTCTTCTTTCATTTTTCTGTTTTGACAGATGATTATATGAGCAATTTTACTAAATATAATTTAAAAACCCAGAACTTGAGGTATTGCTTTCGGAAAGAATAACATAAAAACAATATGGGAAACATATGGCAGTCATGTGCCAGGCCAGTAGGGAAAAAAACTGTTTAAATGATGTCTAATAACATTTTAAAATATGTTATTGTTTGGGATATTGTTATTTCCTCCTCCTTGCAAAATCACTTTTCTTAAGAGCAAATACAGTGGCTTTGGGGAGATCATTGCTCTAAAAATCAGCACTTGAAAATAAATATTTACTACAATAAAATCTCAGCAAAAATGTGGTTCTTTTGTATATCCAGTGAAGCATCCATTTCTAAATCTAATGATTCACCTATCAGTTATCAATCTACTTTTGATACTATCTCTTTCTGATATAAAATTTGTTCTACATCTGTCATTTCTTAAGCAACTATTTAGATTAGGTTTCCTGGCCCATATATGAATGCAGTTTCATGTGATGTTAAACATTGTCTCTTTTTAAAGTATGTTAAACATTGTCTCTTTTTAAAAAGTTATTTGTCAGACCATACATTTCCATTTTTATGGATGTTCTGTTTTTCAACAAACTTGGTACTTTACTAAGAATAAAATCAAATTTAAAATGAGGCTTTCTTTCATCTAAACAGAAAAATGCAAATGAGATTGTGCAGTTTAGTCACATATTCTGGAATTCACTGCAGACAGATAAAATTAATATGATAGGTGGCTCATTTCTTGCACTTGCTAGTTCCCAATGATTCATATGATCCGATCAGATTCCTAACTCCCAGTAAGGGCAGGCTACTTAAAATATTGTTTGGAATATAACAGAATATTGGCAAATGTCAGCTCTGATAAATTTATCTCTTGAAGATGGACCCAAGAAATGCTAAGAAAATTTGTTGTTTTTTTTAAAGAGAAAAATAATATGCACAAGATTCAGTGTGCCATTTTCTAAGAGAAGAAATGGATATATAACTATTAAAAAGCAATAAAATCAAATAGCTCTGTCTGTTCTTAAAGCAGTCAGTTATATACTCTGCCTCATAATTTATCATGTATTTGTTTTGAAGAAAAGAAATGCTTAGGCTAAAATAATGCAGCTTCATTATTTTTCCACTTCTAGATTGAATCTGAAGACGTAATTTCCCTTATGTTGTCCATATCTGCTGCTTATTGTAGAAATTACTACAGCCGTGGCTACCTAGATGGGTTCTTCACAGATATTGGTTTATAACTGTTATCATGAACATTATCTGCAAATAAATGCAAAGGTAAAAATAAAGGAGTACCTGTGGATTTTATTCCACTAGCTGTTGCCCACTATAGGAATTGGTGCTGGTCTCCATTTCAAAGCCATTGAACCAGCACTGTCCAAAGACATTTCCATGGTCATATGGCCAGCATGACATCATGGAGCACTGTAACCTTCCCACCAAAATGTTATCAACTTGCATTGCAAACTTTTGAACTTCTAGGTTGGCAGGAGCTGGGACAAGGATGGGAGCTCACCCCATTGTGTGGTGTTCAGTTCTTAAATCTGGGCTGCTGACTTTCCAGCCAACAAGTCCAGTGTCTTAACTGCCAAATTACAGCACTGCTGAATTTCCCCTCCCCCATCTGCAAATAGAGGGGAATATTTCAACAGCAGGATGGGAATTATGAGCAAGCACACCAGGTTAGGAAAGGCTGTAATGTACCATATTTGTCAATTGAGAATTGTGGCACATTTTCAGTCATAGTTCTATTGTAATATGGCAAGTAAGATAGAGCATAAGACATATGTCCAGAAGCTTCTGTAGTGGATAGCCAAATAAATAAATGGATAACATTTTAACTGCTCCTTAATAGTTACTAATTCAATAGTTTGGGTCTGACCAATTTTAGCTTTGTTTAGATAAGAGATGCTTTTCAGGGTAGCATTCTACAAACTTCCTTGGGATGCTGGGTATAGACTGCTAGCACTGCAAATATTGTATAATAGATTCATTGAAGGGATTATAGTTTGAATACTACTTATAGAGGAGATATTATCTTCAGTGTCTGTACTTTCATATATGTTAATGCTTTTGATTTGCTTAGCTTCCCCCTCCCCCATTTTTACACCTAGAATTACACATTTTGGAATAGCCATGAGTGGAATTGTGCCTTGCTAGCCTTTGCATGTTATTTGTATCAAACAGTTGAATAAGAAAGAAATATCTTATCTTGAGCAAATTATCCATTCTTGCTTAAGAACATCACAATACCATCTGCTCTTGTTCTGCTGTGCACTTATTGTTTTTACTTTTCCCTGACTTGACTTATAAATAACCTACTCCCATTATTCCTTAGCCCTACTCCATTATGAAACTTTTAATGATATTTCCTTTGGTGATTAAAATGACTCATATTAAGCATTTCTATATGTTCCCAAGAAAACACCAGCCATATGCTTCCACTGGGGAATACGAAGGTTATCTAGGAGACCCCTCTATGCATGAAGCACATTAATGGGGCATCATTTGATGACAATAACTGCACTGCTGTCTTTGACCCAAGAAGCCTATTCATTTATTTAGATGAGAATTCCAATATCATTAAAGCCAAACAATGAACTATTATGTACAATTTACCTGTGCATAGCACACACTAATAAATAAGATAATCTGGGAAATGGACAAAAAGGACAATATTTCCATGATTAACATAATTACATCCAAACACAGCTACCGTAGAAATGATTCTGTGGCATATAAATATTGAAACTTTTCCTGAAACAGAAATAGTTTTTTGACAGTCACAGACAACTGTTATACTGATGTATAATTATTGCAAATTATAACTTCCAATCATAATTAGTCATAACAAATGTCACTATAAACAACTTTATATAAACTTAAGGTTATTTACCAAGTTGATAGATCACTGAATCTTTTAACAACTTCCAAAATACTGAAATACAATTAAATCCTCTAAAGCAGAATAAAGCATTAAAAACCAGATTAAACAACTATAATAATAGTTTCATAAAGCTATTAAATAACAGCAGAACAGAGCTTTCCCTGGCAGCTGACATCTCCACTATCAAAGATTGGAACCACCACTATGGTAGACATGGAACTATGTTAAGTAGTTAAGTAACCCTTCTAGGCAATCCCAAACATGCTATCAAAAGTATCTTGTAGGACCAATATGGAGATCTGTTCAAATGTTATAAACTGTTGTGACCAAAGCCAGATACGCCCCATTAATCAGGATGGGAAAAGGTCAAGATAATGTAAACCTTGGTAAACTGAATGGTCTTGTTGCAAAATCTTGTGCAAATTAATCACAGGCTCCAAGCAGGATGTTTTCTTGTTCATTTACTACTCTATTCAAGGACTTTAGCTAACAGTCCACTGATACTTTTATATGAAAATACATTTCATCTCCTTTACCATCACAGTAGCTTGAACAGGCTTGCATCTATGCTTAATAAGGTTCATTTTTGGAACTCCTCCAGTGGCATCTTTGGCATTGTTTCCCAGTCTCAGATTCCAAGGCATAAGAATTGAAAGTCCCCAAACATTATTACACATGGTAACACTAACACCAGATCAAGGAACATGGAGTGGAAATCAGCTAGCAAAAAGATGATTGTTATATCAGAAATATATGCCAATTCCCAAAAGTGTTTGTAGAGTTTAAGATTATGGAACAGTTTGGGCTGAAAGAATAAAAAGGTGTGATAGAGCTTACAGTCTATGGCACATACTTTGCTCTGATTATCATTTCTTTATCATCTCCTTGAATCATATCTGTCTTTTCTCAAAATTGTGTGATAGTTGTAGAGGACAGCCATAAGATTTTAGTCAAAGACAAAGTTGTTTTAAGGAGTTGCTGGTAGTTTCTGTGTGAACATCCCTCACACATCATAAAAAGCTAACAAGAACTTCAGATCTGATCCTTTGTATGAAATATTTAAATGAACTATCACAATTGCCAAGAAAAAAAATTGAAAATCCAGAAGCTTAGTTCAGAAGCAGGCAATCCATATATAATTTAGGAGAAGGTTGCTTTATGTTGCTAATACATATTAACTGCTGATGCCCTTGAAAGAAGTTGTTATATAAACAGGCTGAACTGTGATACAAGTTTAATTCTAGAGTGATAACACAATAGTTATAAAAAGGGGTGGGATTCTACCAATTTGCACCTATTCGCTAGACCCAGTTGTTAACATTCTAAGCAGTTCGGAGAACTGGTTGTTAGGAGAAATTACTGGCCTAATCCTGTAAGAAAGGCAGGAAGAAAACATTCTGGTGTTGCTTACAGAAACTGCTTTTCCATTAACTATTATTACATTCTTGGCAGGACAAGACTTCCGGTCTCTGGAACTTCTCTGGAATTTTTTCCCCCTCCTTTGCTGGTACTTTGCTTGTGTGGAGTGACTATTCAAAGTTACAACGGCACTAAAAAAAGTGACTAATGTCCACTTTTCACATTTACAACTATTGCAGCATCCCCACAGTCATGAGAGGGCAGGCAAGGAGATGCGTGCCTCGATGTGATATTGAGTTGACCACACCCAGCCAATAACATTACCACTAAGCTATGTCCACCCAGTCACACAACCACCAAGCCATGATCACCACCTAAGCCACACCCACAGAACCGGTTGTTAAAAATTTTGAATTCCACCCCGGCTATAAATAATTTGCTACACAAAAGTTTTAAATACAATATCTCAATATGTATATTAATACAATATCTCAATATGTCAAACTGGGAAATAATAGACACAAAGACCATGTCCTCTAGCAATTGAATTTTCAAGAAGTTAGCTTAGAAGGAAATTTTTTATATCTTATATATAGATACAAAAGTGGAAGAACTTTTTTATTTCCATAACCAAGGGACACTAATGGATGTGCAATTATACATTTAATTGTTCAAGAGTGTCACTATTGATTGACATAATGGCTTCCTTTCTCTCTGAAAAGTATAATTATAGACATCACTCCATCCCAGTGACCAATTTTTTAATTTGTCTTTGGCCAAGGAGCTTGAAATCCAATTCCTCCGTCGGCTTCAAAACCAAAAAAATCAATAAAAGAGCCCTAAAACTAGGGACACATTTGTTATTTTTTGCAACCAAGTCACAGCCTTTTGAAATCAATGTATGCATTTGGAAATGAACTCATTTAAAAATAAAAAGAAATAATGCAAATTTTAGCGTCTATCATGTATTTCTCCTTGCTACATATTGCGGTTTGAAAGAAGAACTGAGAGAAGTTGCAACTTTTCTTTTGGTGACAATTTGTGAGAAAACTTCAGTCTAATGAATCTCATTTGGAAATCTCAGTCTAATGAATCTCATTTGGGAAAGGAGCATTAAAGAAAAGAGATAAATAATTAACAAGTGATATTTCAAACCCCTTCAGAGTGCCAAGAGTTCAATACAAAATTACTTCCAGAAGAAAATAGAAAAGAAAGGATAATGAAGAATGGTTAAATTAATAATAGACATTGGGCCATATTACAAAAATGCTTAAACAAAGAGCTCAAAATAGAAACCATAAGCTATGGAACAGGTGGTTAATACTGCCTCATTCACCTGCATTAACTGAATATAACTTTTACTGGTTTGAAACAGATTACTTTTAATTGAAAGTGGAATTGAAGACTCCATCATTTCTTTGTTAAAATTAATAATGTTTAAAATATATATTCAAATCCCATACCTGTGTAATTCCAAGCTCTGTTTTGTGATATCTCATTTGATTAAAGTTTACATCCTCTATTGTGTTTCGCTTGTTTGTTATAAAAAGGTTGCTAAGTTTACATTTTTGTCTCTATTTTTTTTCTCCCATGAACCAAACAACTCCATTTGTAGTTTTAAAGCAGAGTTCAGTTTTAAATCTGAGTTCTGGGTTCCCCTGAGATTCTTATGTGGATTCTCCCTTATTCTTTTCCATTTAAAATGAAATTAAAACAGGAAATTAAATTTTAAATTAGATGTGATGTGATGGCATATCCCACCAGTCTCCATAGGGAGTATTAGTGGATTTATTTCTTTCCTATATTCCTCAGAAACAAAACAAAACAAAATGAAGAACTTTAGTTAGAACCAGAAGTTGTACATATAATCCTATGTATGCATAAATGGGAACCCAACTAAAGGACTGTGCAGGAATTTCTCTGATTCGTCTCTGGAACTGAGACCAACAGAGGTCTTGTATACATTGAATAGAGTGAAAAAAATCCACTTTTATTATAATTCATGCAGTTACTGCATAATTGCATAATTGCCAAGCTTAAAAATAACCTTGGGGTCCTTGGAGAGAGAAGTATGTATACAAGGGTAGTCACCAGATTCAAATTCATGGTTAGGATAAATTCCTAACCAGGGTTGTTAGTCGGACTGATATGTTTTGTAGTCATTGCATAAAAGTACAATGCTTATTCCTTTAAAAATTCATATCATCAGTTTACCAGAAGATGTATTTAGATGATACTTCATTTTTAGATTTTGGTCTTTAAATACTATTTTTTATCAAGCTCATGTAATGATGGATTTAAGTTTTTGAAGAAGCTGTATTGTTTTTGGATTAGTTTTGGATCAGTTTTGTTCATGTCTATAAAAATATTCTAGGAATATAAGAATATTTCTAGAATATTAGCCCATCTCAGAATAAATATAGTCATGATTTGTTGTTATTTTTGGTAGTGCTGTGATTATTAACACTCACACTATCTTTGTTTTGGTTCTATTGCATAACTAAGGTAGCATTTAGTATTTGTAAACCTCTCCCTTTCTCCCTATAACCTAGTATAGTCTTTTATTTTCAAAACTGAGACGAAAACCTGTATAAGTAGAGCAATATGAGGCAAGGACCTATAAGCTTATTGCTTTCCTTAATCTTTCTGTCTTATCCACTGTTTTTCAAATTCCTGGTTTTATTTCCACCCTCACTGGAATGAAGTTACCATGCAAGTAGATTAGTTGTTGCATATATTCAAGTTCCTTTCAAAGATTAAGATATAAAGCATTGAACCAAGTAGCAAAGCTATGCATAATGCTATCCTCAGGGGAACCAATGAATTTGCTTTGAATTTAAAAAGTCCAGTATTATGTTTATAGCAGGGGTGTCAAAGTTGCAATGACACATTGTCATCACATGACGTATCGCAACTTTCCTCCCTTCACTAAAAAGTGGGTGGGCGTGGCCAGCTGATGACACATCCAGCCCATGGGCTGCAAGTTTGACACTCTTGGTCTATAGGAAAGAAATTTGAGAGCTCAGAGAATTAAGTAAGTTTGTGATGATTGTGGAAGCATATAGTCTCTTTTTCCTTGCTTGCCCAACCTTTTTCAAATGATGAACAATCTCAATAACACATTTTCACCTTGCTTAGCAGGCACAGAGAGCATGATCAGAGGAAAGACAGGAATTCTATGGATTTGAAATTAAATCCAAACTGCAACAAGTAATATTATACTAACTGGTAATATTACACTAATCACTAGAGCATATAAAACATTTGCTAGACCAATACTTGAATACAGCTCATCAGTCTGGAACCCACATTACATATCTGATATTAACACAGTTGAGAAAGTCCAGAAATATTTCACAAGAAGAGTTCTCCACTCCTCTACTTGTTGCAGAATACCTTATGCCACCAGACTCAAAATTCTAGAACTAGAAAACCAAGAACTATGCTGCCTTCGGTCCGATCTAAGTTATAGTATATAAAATCATACATTGCAATGTCCTACCTGTCAATGAATACTTCAGCTTCAACCATAACAACACAAGAGCACACAATAGATACAAACTCAAGGTTAATCACACCAGACTTGATTGCAGGAAATATGACTTCAGCAACAGAGTGATCAATGTCTGGAATAGTCTATCTGACTCTGTGGTTTCTTTCCCAAACCCCAAAAACTTTAACCTTAACCTTTAACCTAATATTGACCTCACCCCTTTCCTTAGAGATCTGTAGGGGGCGTGCATAAGCGCACAAATGTGCCTACCATCCCTGTCCTATTGTTTCTTTTATTTTTTATTTTTCTTATATGTATCCATGTATTCATAACTATGTTTTTACTTATACCTATTATCTTGTAAGCAATTGACAAAAATAAATAAATAAAATAAATAAAAAAGTCAGCTCTATATGTTAACAGAAAATAAGACAAACCCTTTCTAAAATGTCTGCTTTTTCAAGCAGTTGCAATCTTGTTTCCCAACACGAGGGCAGCACCTGAACATTGCCATTTGGTTCTCCAGAGAAAAAATAGGCTATAAATGGGATCTTTAAAAGAGACAAACAACCAAACGAGTTGGATGCTTGTCCCTTGTACTAATAAATGGAAGGAAACTGAACATTGATTAACTAGCTCCCAGGGTAGATTGTAGCACAGCTAGGGTTTAGAACAGAATAAACATGTAGTAGTTGGACGTTAGTCTCACAAGATGTGCTATCAAGACTATGTCTAATTGTCATTTTAGATATTATGGGATTTTCATAAATGTTTAAAAGCTTAAAACGAGAAAAAGTTTCTCAATAATAAATCTCTCTAAATTGCAAACACAGCTGTATCCTTTGGGATAAATGAATAATTTCTCTAATAAATAATAACAGAGTCTGAGACAATAAGTTTTTAAATTATACTTAGTGTCAAAATAATTGTTAATTGGTTATGATGATGCATGGCTCTTTATTCGTTACAGGATTTTCTCAGAGGAACCTAACAGAGAATACAGGAGGTTGCTGTACTGTTCTTACCAGAAAAAGCTAAAGTGTTTGGGATCTGTACTTTTGGGAAGAAGTGACTAAGGGAATATATAATCATAGCTCATAAAACAATGGATGTTATGGAGAAGGGAAGCGGGAAAAACTTTTTTGCTCTCCTTTCAAAACATTAGAACCAGAAATCATCAAATAAAGCTGACTGGAAGGTTGTTTAAAACATATACTTCCTAAAGATATAATTAAGCACAAAACCATTATAACCATTATTACAACAAGACAGTAATGGATGGTCAGTAATTTGAATGGCTATAAAATATATTAGAAAAATTCACCATCAAGCATGTCCTAACATTTTGTTGAGAATAGTGAATACTGTCTCAAGGACAGAAGAAAGGTGAGTCTCCATCTCCTGCTTTTGGATATCCCAAAGGCATCTGACTTGCTGAGGAACATCATGAGAAAGAGCCATAGCCCAGCATTCATTCTTCACATTGTTGGTCAAATGTCTCTGGGGATCATCTCTTCTCTCTGGAAGAGATTGCATGTGAAGAAGAGAAAAATCTCTTTCATTACCAGATCCCCCATCCCATGGATAAGTAGTTTCATAAGTTGGTTTTGAAGGAGCTCTCAAAATTTGCTCTGGCTTTGTTCTTCCTTTTTCCCATGCTCACTGTGGTAAAGTAAGGGCAAAATAGTAGGTTTTACCAAGGGCCTTGGAAAAGTAAGGCAAAATGTTTTAAAAATTTGTGATCTCACCTAACTGATTTACCATTCATTGGGAAAATTACTTTTCCCAGTTTGATAACTGTCAAATGCTCTAATTTCCAACCCCTGGGCTCTGGCCTGTTGAGAACCAGGAGGCAAGTGAGATATATTTATGCAAATAGTGCACATATGCAAAACTATCTTCTTCCATCCCTTCCACTGTCATTGCCACCACTGGAAAAATTGGGGACACTGATCTAATGGAGCCAAAAAGATTCTGTAGCACAGGGCTGTCAAACTTGTGTCATCACAGCAGTGTCATGTGATGTATAAGGACTTTTTTCCCTTTGCTAAACTGGGCATGGGTGAGGACAGAGTGTAATGCATCCTTGACTGCCCTGCTGTAGCAGAATTTACAAAGACATACAGATTACTATATATACCTGGAAATTGCAATGACTGGTGTTAGGATAATGTAACACAATTGTTTTTACATGCAGGGAAGAACTGAGGAGATATCAAAGTACTATATAAATTTTCAGTATGACTTTTATTACAAAAAGTCTGACATATAGATGGAACATAATGTTTGATGAATACCTTATTTATAGTTAATTCTAAAAAATACTATCCAGACATAACTTAGTAGTCTATCATCTATTTGTTATCTTTAGAAATAAATCCAAAGTTTTCTTAACAGAAACTGACATTGATAATGTTATTCCAAGTCATTCTTACACACCTTGCATGAAATTGTTAGGGAGGCTGACAGATTAGGCCTCATACTCAATTAAATAGTATTTGTATGACAGTAAATATGTTCATGAATGAGATTGTGGTGCTTAATTATTTCTAAGTATTAGTTGGGGTGTATAATTTTTTGAATATTTTTAATCCATAGAAAGGTCTATATATTAATGGCTATTAGAAAATATGCCCTGAAGCATAAGCAATTTCAAACACCAGCTAAGCTTTTTCTGATATGGATAAGTTAAAGAAACAGCATTTCTTTTTAAAGTACTGATGCTATTTTAAGCATTTTTTTAATTTCATTTTGAAACCTTCGGTAATAATAAGCTAAAGCCTTACACAATTTCATTGTTTTTAAATTATACCATTGGTGGGTAGAACTGAAACATAACATAATCTTATTTCTTGATTTCTCAGGCTTTCCTTAAAAACCAAAGTTAAATCAAACCAACCTTTTAAAATTGAGAGCATTAATAGAAAAACAAGCCATGGATGATAACAGAAGACAAATATCAAAGAGCAGAAGGTCGTCCGTATTTGAATGTTTAAATAAGATCATACCTGTCTACCTCATATTGGAAGAGAGAACTATTTAAACAGTTTTTGGACTTAAATGTTAAAAATCAAGTTACTTTTCATATTTAAACTGCCAAGAATTTAAAGTCAAAGAACATCAGGAGAAAGTACCATTTTAATTCAATGAGAATTCATTAATCCAAAAATATTCACCACATGTGTTAAAACAGGGAACACTTGTGCTCTTTAAGCTTGGATGTTTTTCTTGAAGATGTTTTATTATTCAATTAGGTAACATCTTCAGAGCTAGAAGGGAATCGGGTTTGCTATCTGCTTATAAACTGGGTTGGCCTGTTAACGATGAAGTGTTATTTTCTCCTTGGTAGTTCCTTGATTAGCCTGTTGTTTATTGTTTGTTTATCTGAATTAGTAATCCCTTGATTAGATACTGTTTACTGCTTGATTGTTGGTCTGGTGTTTATCCTGGTGTTAATTCCTGCTTATCTGTGTATTGAGTATTGTTGGGGAAGTGTTCTGGTCTTTTTGTTGGAAAACCATACAAAATCTCTGCTTTTAAATAAAAAAAAATGTATTTGTTGATAATTTTGCTATTTAATTTTGGCATTTAGATTCTGAACATTCCCAGAGAAGTATGAAAGCAGAAAAGAAAAATCACAAAAGAAATACAAAACAATCAATTACTTCGTCCACATCCATTGAATACAGAAGATTCCAGTTCAGTTCATTTGTCTTTTTTTTTAAAGGAAGAATAGCAAGATGAAATTTTTGAAAATTATTTCTGGCCAGGGATTGCTTCCATTTTATATTATAGTGTCTTGTCCTGTCAGTGATGGTAAGAGTGACCCAACAAAGGACCACCAAGACTACTTCCACCAGCATTGACAGGGCAAGCTATTAGAATATAAAATGAAAGCAAACCCCAATCCCCACTAGTCAAGTACTTGAACAGGGGGTTGGAGTAGAAAACCTTCAAGGTCCCTTCCAACTCTATTATTCTATGTTCTAGTGCTGATTATGTTACCTGGTTTAGTAATGAAACATCTACAAGAAAGCAACCAAGCTCAAAGAATACCAAGCACTGTCCATCTTGAGCTACAAATATTCTCTCCTATCAGTATTGTCTCTATCTTATAAAAGTTACTAGTATTAGACATAGCATTTATCAGGATACCCATGGACTATCTTGAATTTTACTAAAACAAGAGTTTTCTGACATTTCTAGGACATGAAAACTATTGTTTCTTTGTATTTTTAATTCCCAGAGTTCTCTCATTAAGAAGCAAACATTTAGTGATAGAAAATTGGCAGTGTTCTTTCCCCCCCTTTAATTTATTACAAAATCCTGTCAAGATCTCAGAAAACTGAAACAGAATACTTTGCACTACATAGTTCCTATGATTTATATAAAATATATGGTATATGAGAGCATAAAAATCCATTCAGAATCCAGATTCTGGATCTGGAAAATCCAGAATCCCAATGGGATTGGGATTGTAGGCTTTGAAAATGCATAATTTAAATTTTGTTCCCCAAAGTGTGTGTGTGTGTGTGTGTGTGTGTGTGACTATGTATATACTTAACTGATGAGACTTGCTTTCTTTGGGCCTGCTGGAGTAAAAAAACAAGATTATTGCATCATTTGCATCAACAGAGGTGTTATTAATCTAATGGCCCATTTGTAATTGCATCAGTTCCTATCAAACTGTAGCCCACAAGCTTCTCCCATTGCATTTTATACCAGTTGTTGTTTTTTTTTAAATACCAATATTTGAAATAAGAAATCAAATCTTCAAAAGTCAAATCCAGGCAATAATCTCTAGTTACTAGAACTATTTGATTTGAGGGAGCTTGAAATCAAGATGAAGTGTCAATGGGGAGATCACAAAAGTCAGAAGTAATTACTAGAAAGTATCTTTGTGAAAAGCTGCAAAGAAGAGGGATTGCTAGGCTGATGGCTGGTAGCAAACTCCAACTCCAGAAGATTGTCCATAATCATCTAAAGATCAGCAATTCTGATTAGGAATATAGACATCCGCATCCTCATAGATCATAAGACCTGGTTGTATTTTGTAGTTAGATCCAAGATTACCCTTAGACAGGGAATTTATAGATTTCTGCTGATTGTTATACAATTGGTAACACATTTTGTCTGATACATTTGGAAAAGATTCAATGTGTGTGGGAAGGTATTTTCTTAAGAATAAGGGCAAGCAGTTAATTTTCCCAAGGAGCCACATGAGAAACTGGACCAACGTTTCTTAATTTGGTGTCCTCAATTTTCATCACCTCAACTACTTAGGCTGTTACAGGTGAGGGATGACTGCTGCACAGGCACAGAAAAGGGCTTTCCTTGCATCCTGTGGCCACCAGTTGATTGAAGGAATGTACAGGAACTGTGCAGTGACAGACCAAATTGTGTGCTTATTTACATTTTATTTCTAATTTCTGATTGACCTCATGAGGGCCACTGAGGGACAGCAAAGGGCCGAGGGACACAGGGCCATAAAATGCTCAGGTCTGGTCTAGTTAAGAGATTGAATTGTGATTTTTACAGAAATTAAAGACTTTAGCTTGCTGAATCTTGTAGTGATACTCAGCTACTCGAATTATAAGAGTTTAAATACTTTTTCTTTCTAGTCTGGGGTGGTTTATCTCTGCTGGGTTTGTCACCTTTCTTTCTTTCTTTCTTTCTTTCTTTCTTTCTTTCTTTCTTTCTTTCTTTCTTTCTTTCTTTCTTTCTTTCTTTCTTTCTTTCTCTCTCTCTCTCCCTCCCTCCATCTCTCCGTCTCTCCTCCTCCCTCCCTCTTCCCTTCCTTATTGGTAATAATGAATTAGTTTGATTAAGCATGTTGTGACTCCCATTATCATTACTATTTGTTCTCCAAGCTTTTTTTATCTGAGGTGGCAACATGTTCCATCTTGTATTCATGGACAATAGCTGAAATCTTTTTAAAAATTGACTGTAATGATATGGAACTGCCAGAAAAATATTCTCTTTCTAAAGATGAATTATAGGATTGCAGTGGGTTTGAATGTCAATAACTTGGAAGCCAAAGATGTTATTAAATAGTATGTTTGAAAAGGTAAGCCTACTGTCCAGCTCTTCCATTTTATTATATTAAAAGCATTTTAATAATTGCAACAAACTCTTTTAGGTTGGAGGAAGTAGTAAATTGTTTAGAGTCATCAGGAACTTTAAGAATATTTTGATCCTCTTCGCGTAGGATAAGTTTATCAGGCAAATTTATTATAGTAAGATTAATATTGGCATTCTATATTATAAAAAGGGCTCTTTGCTGATCGTTGTCTCTGTGATTATTATTTGGTCATCCAAGATGTAATGGATCATTCCTAAACTGATTTTTGAGTTACGTATTCTCAATTTTTTCTATGTAAGCTTAAAAAAATAATGCTTACATTAGAAGAGGTCAGCTAGCTTTGGTAGCTGAAAGATTGAAATTGCTTCCTGAACTCTAAGAAAAAAACTGTCTGCCACTTAGTCAAGTTCCGAAGTAAGAGCAAATTTTTCCTGAAACTGAAAGGAAAGGGAGATGCCAGTCACTATAGCATCTTCTTCTAATTTCCTCATAATGTCACCTTGACATTGTACCATATCTCTGTCCATTGATAGTCTTTGCAGCTTTGAGCAAGTAAATTAAATGTGTTTAATGAATGGTAAGAAACAAGGGGGAGGGGAATCTTGCTTTCTATGTTGTTATTCAGCAATAGATTATCAATCTCCTGTTTTGGAGTTTTCTTCTGATAGCTGTGTTACTTTTTGTAGCTTTACCAGTGTTGGAAGATTTGTTAGATTAATTGTTAGAAGATTTGTTAGATTAATCACTAGAAGATTTGTTAGATTAATTCAGCAGTCAAAAGAGCAGCTTCTGAAGTCAAGATTCAAGAAAGTACAGAAACAGCAGGAGAGCAGAGAACTCAAGAAAGTTGAAGCTGACTGATCACCATCTTGTTCCTTTCCTTTTTAGGTATGATTGTATTCCTATCATGAATTTCTAGGCTGACATACATCTGCCTGCTTTGTGCAAGGATAGTTATTGCCAAATTAAATTAGAATGAGTCAAGGGGAGAGATTCATTTTATCAACTTGATAAAATATTTCTTCCAAAGAAAGACCATCCTTTATTGTTCATGAAACAAATTCAGAAAAGTTTTGCTGAAATTCTAACAACTAATAGCTAAAGCAAATAAGTGGAAAGCAGTGGGTAGAGGAATCGGTTCCTACACAGTGTGATGCTTGTTTAAGTACCTGCTAATGCAAGTGGAGATCAAAGCCACATCAGATGTTTGCATTGCCATGCTGAGCTGCTCTTTGGTTAAACTGCCATCTGATTCCTTTCCAGCCTTCTCTTTGCTCATAAAAAACCCTTTGTGCCTTGTAGCCTTTAAAATACACTCCTTCCTATTGAGGTTCTTTTTAGATAAGCAAAACAGCACTGAACTTCTTTTTGCAGATCATATGTTTAATGTGAGATTTTCATAAATCCCAACCTAGACTGCAGCCAATAAATAAAACCAACCTAGACTGCAGCCAATAAATAAAACCAACCTAGACTGCAGCCAATAAAAAAAACAACCTATTCCTAAATACTGATTATGGTAAAAACTCTAAAACTTTATTTGGTACATGGCCAGCATGTAAAACAATGCAATAAATGGTGATACTTATTATGGTTGTGAGAAAAGAATAAGCCTGCTGTTCTCTCTGGTTTCTGGTTCCTAGTCATATGCACCAGATCCAGGTCTCTAGTATTCATTATTTCCAGAGGGCAGAACTGAAATTTTCAGATCAGGCTTTAAATGTATGTTATTTTTGCAAGTTGGTTTAGATTTTAAGCCTTTAAGACTGCTTCTTCAGAAATTGGAAAAACTAACCCTGTTTGGGAAAGGTTAAAAGGGACGTAAGATGTGCATTTAGCCTTTGCAAAATTGCTCCACCAAATAGGTACAGAAATAAGTTTGTAAATTACAATTATATGTCTTCTAGTGAATTCATAATAGAGTAGCTAGCCTTGGCCTCGCAGTTCTCAGGCAGGAAAGGAAATTATCTTGTAGCCCTTCAGACTGGAAAAAAATGTTTTCCTATACCATGACTTGCAATGATCATCTTTCAAAATACTGTATTCAGTATGTGTGGATTCCAGATTGGAGAGGTTGGGTACACTTGGGAACAGCTTAAAATAGTAGGAATTTGAAAAATTAAGAATGGATATATTATCATTAAGCTAATTTTTATTTATGTTTTAAATATATTAGATTTTTATCCCACCTTTATCACCGGGCAACTCAAGGTTGCGCACAAAATAATAGTTCCTCCCTGCCAAAAATAACCCTGTCAAATTGTTGAGCTGAGAAAGAGAGACTGGCCCAGAGTTAGCCAGCTGGCTTTCATCTCTAAGAGAGGACCAGAGCACCTAATTTCCTGTATCTATCTCAGCATACATGCTTCTTTCTATGAACGCACTTACAGCGTTTCTCTCAGAAGAGAAAATCATGCATAATGGACTATATCAAGAAGTTTGTGAATTCAGTATACATAAATAGCATTCCCAGCAGATCTTCTACACAAATAACATGGTGTCAATTAAAAGTAAGAATTCACCAGCATGCTTCAAAATTAGGTATAACCACAGGTGTTTTGAGTGGGAGAGAAGTAGAGGAAATAACAAAATTTGTGTTGCTATGTTCTGCTCCATACATATGATGTCATTGACAGCTGTAGGAAAAGGTGGAAATTTGATTGCAATGTCATGAGGCAGGTTTAATACTAAAAATATTCCTGGTATTACTTGTATAATTTATGCCTCAGTGATATGACTCAATAGTCTTATCAACTATTTTAGTTTCACATATTTACCAATATAAAAAGTCCTTATGCTCATTATAGAAGCTTTTAGGTCAGTCTGCTGTGGATAATTTTTAGACTGCTCCAGAGAAATAATGGCTGTCTCCTGTTAAAATAAATTACAT
This sequence comes from Laticauda laticaudata, assembly GCA_004320025.1. NCBI lineage: Eukaryota > Metazoa > Chordata > Lepidosauria > Squamata > Elapidae > Laticauda > Laticauda laticaudata. Next base: position 2,339 of record BHFT01076869.1, on the reverse strand, counting down.
ATTCTCATTTGTTCATACATCTCTTCCAACACAGATACAACTTAATTATCTACATGATTCATTTTACATTTTCAAAAAGAATGGCATGAATCTTTTCAATCATGTGCTCACTGATTCTAATGTTTACTGCAGTATCTTTATTATAGTACGGAATCTATGAAGTTCTTTCTAAAGAGATTGGCACAGCCAATTTTGGGAGGGGCAACCTTTTCTTGATGCAATCTGGAATTTGATTGGGAATTCCCAAAATAGTCTAGTGGAAAAGATTTCTCTCAGTTTCTGTCTGACTCCAAACAACAAAAGAAACAGACTGAGGTTCTTTTAAGCAGTTTCCTTTATTATTATTATTTTATTATATTATTATAGACAGACATTTTGTGAAACTGAAGCAGGCTATTTGCACAATTAAAAATATTATCTGAGAATTTTCAGTGAAGGGTCCTCTTAACTCTCTCCTACACAAACTATATAAACCTAATTGTCTCTTGCTCCTCTGGAATGCACACCTTCTATCCTGGGAATATGGATTATATTCTATCATAGTCTCTCAGCATAGTAGTACCTATAATCATACAATGAATTATCATCTCTTTTCATGTCCAAGCAAGAAGGCTCATCAAATATCTGGACAGTTGATGTGCTAACTACTCTGAAAATAATTTCAAAATACTGTGGTTTTATGACTCTTTTACAGTTTGTTCATAGTAAAAACATAGACTTCTTTTACATTATGGACTAGAAGTAAATTGTAGAAAGTTAGCACCCACCACTCTCCTGTAAGAATGAAATATTCTAGGAAATATTGAAAGGGCAGAATATTATATTTCCCTGGATGAGAAAGGAGAAACATGTCTTTAAAGCAGCTTCCTGCAGCTCCCTGCCCCCCCTTCAGTTCCAGGGTGATGGGATTAAGACATAGCCCCTAGGAAATGATAGGATTACCCATCTCGCCACATGGAACCTGGGAAGATTACATCACTCAGCAGGATTCAACCAAAGTTAGCCAGCGGTGGGATTCAAATTTCTTTACAACTAGCTCTGTGGGTGTGGCCTAATTTGTGGGTGGCTTGGTGGTCATGTGACTGGGTGGGCATGGCTTGTATGTAAATATTATAAATATTGATGTAAATATTGATTTTTTTAATTAAAAAAGACAACTTTTACCCAAAAGCAGGCAAAGCAGGCAGGCAGATTGAGTTGCTCACAGATTCACAGATTCACTTTGAGATCTATCTGCAATCGGCTATCTGAGTCTGTCACATAAAATTTGCCTGCAAGCAAACTCATAAAATTTGCTAGCAAACAAACTCACAAAATTAACTCAGAACATACCATGTATGTAAATATTGATTAATTTAGATTAATTTAGAGATCTGTGTCTACAATCGGCTACCTGAGTCTGCATTGAAAAGCTTCAGTCCTAAGGAAGGTTTCGCTCTGATTTTAGATTAGCTAGAAAGCAACAAATCCAAGGATTTCCTGCTTTCTAGCTAACCTAAATCTCCTGGCAGAACAGAACAGGTGATGGGGGGGGGGGGGGAGGAAAAATAGCAACTTACCAAACCAAGCAAGTTGGATGGCTCGCATGCCAGTTAAGGAGTGAGTGGGCAGGGAAGGGAGGGGGCAGCCAGTGGAGCAATTTGCCAGTTCTCTGAACCGGGGACAATTGTGTGTGCAGCATTTGTAAGAAATCATCAGTTGTGCCAGCTGGACAGCTGACAAGCGCTGCACTTGGGTGCGCAGCATTTGAAAATCCTCTTGTTTCTTGCTTTTTCAACCTCAGCTGTGCCATGCAAAGCAGCTGAGGAGGGAAAGGGCAGGCGCGTGGGCCAAACACTGAACCAGTTCAGTATCCGCTGCTTTTTGCAGCTACAGGTTCTATAGAACTGGGCTGAACTGGTAGCATCCCACCCCTGAACTTAGCACACACACAACTTACAAAGCTAGCTATGACCCCCGACAGCATCCAATCAGGATACTCTTCCTGTGCCCCAGGAAGTTCAAAGTTTAGAGAGGACATAAAACCAAGGGACTCTCAGCATCTCTCCCCTTTTCTCCCAGGAGCTCCAAGGCATGTGGTCCTGGCCACCATTAAACCATCTTTCCAAACAGTCTCCATGTTTCCAGTGTCTTCTTCCCCACTTGGAACTGAACCCAGAAGGATATTTCTTCCAGCAAAGTAAATAAATTTTTCTGACTGGACACCCATGAAAGAAGCATTTTTCAGAAAAGGAGAATATGCAAATTATCATTTCTAATACTATATGTGAGGTGGAAGCAGATAAAAAAACCACCAAAAGATTTGTTGATCCAAGGAAAACAAGGTTTTATTCACGTGT
>BHFT01076862.1:0-38788 GCA_004320025.1 Laticauda laticaudata | reverse complement strand
CTCTCTCTCTCTCTCTCTCTCCCTCTCCCTCTCCCTCTCCCTCCCTCTCTCTCATACAGTCATTGATACACACACACACACACATACACACACATGTACATATTCGTACATATGTATATACATCCCCATAGCACTGTCTTATGTCTAAATATATTTACCCATGTAATCGGGCTTTCTTACAATTATCCTTCTTATCTTTCTTTTTACCTTCTACTATTGTTATCTTACGATAATATTACTTTGCTGTTTGTATGTACACTGTGAGTTTATGCACCAGAGACAAATTCCTTATGTGTCCAATCACACTTGGCCAATAAAGAATATTCTATTCAATATATGAAATACACACAGACACACACAGACACACACACACACACACCCTGTTGCCACACATAACTTATTCTATTTAAAAAAAAAAACAACNTTCTATTTAAAAAAAAAAAAAACTCACAAGTGTGCCCAGTCAAGAATAGTTAACAATTAAACAGAAATGTAGATATAGTTTCTGACAAGTATGCCATTCTGTCACATTGATTAACATCTTCCCTTTGTTCCTTTGCTTCTGAAGGAAAGGAATAAATTATCTTTATTTGTGTTGCACAAACTGCTTTAGTTAACAACACAGTCCTAAACCACAGTTCACATAATTTAAAGTAAAGGTAAGACTTAGGAAAGGAATAAAGTAGCACATCGAGCTATCACTGAATTTGTGAAGTTGAATGGGGAGATGAAAGTCAAACTCCTCCCACTGCACACAATGTATACATCATGCATAACAGATGGAGTAAGAATGGTGAGAACTGAATGCAGAGTGAAAATAAGGCAAGAAATTAGCAGCAGCCTTCCGTGAAAGAAGTAAAGGTGTCTGATTTTCCCCCATTGTTCTCTTTCACTTTATCCAATGATTGTGAGCATTTATATCTTCAGAGTATTGTCACGTCCAAAAGACCAGACCCCCACATTTAAGTTCAGCTCAATGGATTTATTGCTAAATGCTGAAGTCTATGCATAGTAATTTTCTCAACTAACATTCGATACTTGATTAGACTTGGGCAAGGGCCAATGGCACTCATGTGTGAGTTGGACTTTGTTCGCTTGTGGCTATTTAATGATTCTAGGATGAATCCCCTTTTCACACTACCCCTAGGCTCTGCCAGTCCTTCTACAAATATACACTGACATAATATTATTATTCTATTTCATTTCCCCCTCTTTTTTCCTTGAATCCTTTTTTTTTCTGTGTGTGTGTGTGTGAGAGAGAGAGAGAGAGAGAGAGACAGAGACAGAGACAGAGATAGAGATAGAGACATCTGCAAATCAACTCTCTCAATCAAGTTTTGTCTTTTTCACCTGTTTGGGCTCCAATAGAGTTGGTGCTCCCCCCCAGTTCTTAATAGCAGATAAATGCAATCTAAGCAATTTTAATATCATATTGTATGCAGAGGGGTGGGGAAAGGAAGGATGATTATGTATTTGTTAAATTTATATGCTGCCTGCCTCTCTATCCAAAATGAGTCTGGGTGGCCTACAATGGCACAAAAAACATAAATATAAAAACACAAAAAGCATTAAAATTATCAAGTAAAGCTTAACAAAATCACAAGGCACAGATGCTATGAGGGTGATTGTCTTTCTTACTCAACCAATCACCTCCAGCATAGTACTCCCCTGATTTTTATTGCAAGTGGTCTAGGCGTGGTCTTCTGTTCTAGTAAAAATAAAATAAATCTTTAACATGCTAGAATACCCAAGACATTATTTGAGTCATGGGACTGTGTAAAAAAAAAAAATACTACTTTGTCAGAAGTGATGTTCTGAAGATTGCAAAGCTTTATACCCTAATAAATCTGTTTATTTGAAGGTGTAACAAGACTCCTTTTTTTACAGTATGACAAATTTCAAGTCAAGAAAACAAGGTCTACCATCTCAGTTATCGTAGTTGACTTTAGCTTCAAATATTGTTTGCTGAGAAGAGATTATGAAACCTTTTCTTGCAGAACCTCTGGCTGTAGAGCAAAGGCAAAAAAAAAAAACCTTCTTAAGGTCATGCAATGTGTATTTGTGAAGTAGAATTGTTTTGGTTGGTCAAGGCACCGAGAATGTTTCTATTATATCCTTACAAGGTTGGCAATGATGGCCTTCAGAAAGTACATATTCCATAGTTTCTTGCAGAAGAATATGAAGAGATTTCTTAAACATTATTAGAAAGACTTTGCAAGAAATAAACTATTAACTGAGGCTATACTCATCTTCATAAAGAAGGTTACTCATCAATGGATGCTGTGAGTGGAGCTCAAATGTGGAAAGATTCATATCTTTTATTTCCCTGTGATTCTATGACCCTGGTCAGGAGACAATGCAAGGGCCTGCAGGAATGTTAATTTAGTGACATGAGTAGATAATCTAAACTTTCAATGGTGTGGAAGATAGATGCACAATAGCAGATAGCTTAACAAATACCAATCAGTAGTAGAATAGACATTCCTGTTCTTCTAGTCTGCTAAAGAAGAAGCAACACAGAATATTATCTCATCTGGCAATAGCAATAACACTTAGACTTCTATACCACTTCATAGTGCTTTACAGCCCTCTCTAAGCAATTTACAGAGTGAGCATATTGCCCACAACAATCTGGGTCCTCATTTGACTCACCTCAGAAGGATGGAAGGCTGAGTCTACCTTGAGCCTGGTGAGATCCGAACTGCCAAATTGCAGTCAGCCGGCAGTCAGCAGAAGTAGCTTGCAGTACTGCACTCTAACCATTGCCTCACCGTGGCTCAAGAATGACTTTCTCCACTGGTAAGTTGAAGAGTCTTCCATTTCATCTTTGAGCTCACAGGAAATAAAGCAGGTTACTATATTTGCTTTTCCAATAACTGATGTCTATCCTGCCTCTATGGGCTAAGCCTGGTCTGTATAGTCAGTTATGGTTATTCCACTCATGGGCTGAGAATAAGACAAAAGCAACACTATGGGGATACTCAGGAAATAAAGTTCTGGGGAATGTTTGTCCCATTGTCAGGAGCAAGGAATAAAGGGCCAAAGACTGCCGCATAAGATTTCATAAATCACAAAGCATTCCCTCAAATGCCTTTTAAAGCTGTTGTGCCTGCACAGTGTTTTCCACAGCCCAAGGTGCACACTTTTTGATATTTTCTTCTCACTCACCCATTTGACCAGGAGCAAAAGATTTTTAGCTTGGAGACATTTACATCATTTCTTATTATAAGCTTAAGAAAGATTCCCCAAGAGTGAGTTATAGCATAACATTTCAAGAAGGTGACCACAGAATTGTTGGTATACTTTTGAGCAAATTTTCAATTCTAGAATCTTTCTTTCTTTCTTTCTTTCTTTCTTTCTTTCTTTCTTTCTTTCTTTCTTTCTTTCTTTCTTTCTTTCTTTTTCTTTCATTATCTGTCTCTCCTTCCTTCTTTCTCTCTCCTTCCTTCCTTCCTCTCCTCTCCCCTCCCCTCTTCCCCTGTCCCTGTCAATTATACTGAACTAAAAAAAACTTTTTCTTAAATTATTATCAAATCATTTGGAATTGAAATCAGCTATCCGATCAGGGTCAGTGGTCTGGGATGACAGTCTGATAGTCTTAACAATATCTGGGGAACTACATACTTTGTGTAAGCACTCCAGTCTACATAAAACCCAGAAGAATTCCACACTTCTTGTTCTTCTCTTTTGAGATTATTCTTGCCTTAAGATTAGAGTTTTAGTTTTTGACACTGATTCAATGTTGTGGCTAAAAGCCTTCATAATGTTGGTGTAATTAAATGAGGAAAAATTTATGAAAACACAAGTATTATTCAACAAATTATGGGTAGATTTGTATGTTGCCAACTCTCACTTTTCTTGGTTGAAGTGACAGATACTTCACTTTCTATCCATTTTCCTTGCTTTATTGTTTCTCATCAGCTATTGATGCTTTTAACGGCTGCAAATTTCCCCAAAGTAAGCAAGCTGCATTTCAGAAGCTTAATGACAAACTGAAGAAGTCTATAGAATGAATTAAGCATTTAAAACTCATCATTTCTCTGCTTAAAAGCAGAATTACACTCTTGAAAAAAATGGCCATCAGACAAAATGGGCTATTCAGCTTATACTTTCAAGATTCTCAACATCCCAACATATTCATTCTTTGCAGCCTGGTACATAATGATCCATGGACCAGTACCAGTCTGGGGCCCATTGGATGGGGACCCCTGCTCTAAGAGGTTTGCAGAGTCAGTGTCAGGGCTCCAACAAATCCACCCCCATTCAAATCATAAGTTTCTAGCCGCTTCTCTCAGAGTTAAAAAAAAAGATTTATTAGTAGTGACCATGTCAGTGTTACCTGGGTGCAACTGACACTAAGACACATCATTCATTTCCCCTTTGACCCTGGTCTTCCCCCCACCCCCTGGATGTATATTCTCCAATGGGACACATCCATAGCCAAGAGTCATCAATCATACTCTCCAGTAATAATCTTGCGCGCCAACAGCTTTGGCTGCCTAGCAATCATTTGAAGCATTTCAGGAATGCACTACTTTTCCCCACTCCTTTTCCACTGACAACTAAAAAGACCAAAAAAGTATTTTTTAGTTGACAGTCAGTATATTTCCCCCAATAATCTGGATCCTCATTTTACCGACCTCGGAAGGATGGAAAGTTGAATCAACCTTGAGCCGGTCAGAATCAAACTGCTGGCAGTCAGCAGAATTAGCCTGCAACACTACATTCTAAACTATTGTGCCACCACAGCTCCTTCATTCATGATCCCGAGCCACTGCTATCATCATAATTGTCATAAGCCGCAGTGGCAGGCACAGTGGTTAAAGTGTAGTGTCTACTTCTGCTGATTGCTGGCTGCCTGCAATTTGGCAGTTCAAATCTCACCAAGCTCAAGGTTGACTCAGCCTTCTGTCCTTCTGAACTGGATAAAATGAGGACCTAAATTGTTGGGGGCAATATGCTGATCCTGTAAGCCACTTAGAGAGAGCTTTAAAAGCACTGTGAAGTGGTATATAAGTCTAAGTCCTAGTGTTAGTGCTAAGTCAGTTTTTTCAGTGCTGTTGTAACTTTGAATGGTCACTAAGTAAATTGATACCGGTAATATTTGGTGATTTGGTGATACTATTTCCTCATCACAGCATTTGACATTACTAAAAAAATAAACAAGACCACAGGCAAAATAAACACACAAAGCTCATAGTAAGCATTTTCAGATAAAATATCATTAGCATAGATACTCTCAAGAGAAAAAGTACATTTACCGAGTTTGCTCTGAGAGACAATCGTAATTAGAATGTGAAGTTTAAGAGAATGTACTTTTAGGCTGTAATTCTAAGACATTTACCCAGAAGGAATCACCACTGAACTTAATGGAATTTATTTCCAAAGAAATATCTGTAGGATGGTATTATCATTTTAAAATATTATGGAAATACACTTGTTAAAAAGGGGAGAAATGAAACTTAATTACAGATTAAACATGTACAACAATGAACTTAAGATCGTTTTACTTCAGGATAATAGGATAGGAAATGAAGGGAAAACTGAAATTTCATTGAAGCTTGGATGCTGAATGCGATATTCGGCTCACACTGAAGTAGAATATTTCTGAAACTCTAGATCACATCTCCAAATGTGGTAAGGTGATAGTTTGTGTATAACCCTACTTTAAAGCACTTATACATATGCTTTTCACAGATTAGTATTCATTATCATGCTGGCATTTTTCCATCTTTCCTCAATTCTAAATAGATCCAACTTTTAATTAATATTTTCATCAATGAAATACAACTGTGAAGAACAAAGCAAGATAAATTATTGTGGGTAGAAACTATTAGTTTCTTTCAAAAACTTCATTGTTATTTTTAGCTTGTTTCCAGTTATGGACCAGTAAGTAACAAAGCAGCTTGATCAGAAGATTCAAAGCAGCCAAGGACCATGACTTACATTTTGTAATGGCTACACAAGGTTAGAACTGCTGGAACAACCAGTGCCCTGGAAAGGATGATAAATCAACCTCTTAAAATCTGTTAACAGCTCCCAAGTGAATAAAAGTCAACTGCTTACAGTGATGGGGTTTCCCTTTTAAAGTGTGTAATGGGTGGGGTAAAAAAAATCATCCAGCAATGAGAAAAATACAGTGCCTAAGGAGAAGAAATTTGTCACACATGATGCAAATAGATTAAAGACAATGGACAATCACATTTTAATTAAAAATGTGACAGTAAATGATAATCGACTAAGCAAATTGTCAATCTGTACATCTATTAGCTGTCATGGCAACGAACTGCAACAAATTTTCCCAATGTTGCTTAAGTCTCATTTCCACAAATAAGACAAAGGCAATTTGTCATACTATATGACAGAAGACAATGGAGAACATTCAGAAATCACAGAAAGCCAGGTCAACTTTTTAGGCAAGAATAGGAAAATGAACGATAAAACTGGGACTGCAAGCTTTCTACTTCACCAGCTCCTGTTCATTAATAGAATGAATGACTTTTCCAGTGAAAATGAGAATAGCTCATTGTGTACATGTACGGAACATTAAAACACAGAGCATCAGATATTAAAGCACATTTATAATGGCTAAATGCAAGTACAGAACAAGCTAACCCTTAGATAGATGGGTTGGCCATTGGATCTCCTTCAATCTTACCACTTTCCATTGCTCTTTTCTGAAATATATCATCAGGATTAAAAAAAATGCATGTATTTGCATATTTGCATGCACAGAGGGAAAGAATTTCTATATTGAAATTCACTGTAGCTTCTGGCAACTCCATGCAAACAATTTCTGCTATTTCCATATAGCAGGGGTATCAAACTCAAGGCACGCGGGCCAGATCTGGCCTGCAGGGGCCCTTTGAAAACAATGAAGGACCGCTTTGTAGTGCCTCTGCCAGCAAAAATGGACCTTGGGAGGGCTGCATGCACTTCCCCCAGCTCCATTTTCCTTGGCAGAAGGCTACAGGAGCTGTCACAGCTGAAAGTGGAGGCGGGGTGGGGGGGGGGGGCAGAAGGAGCCTGGCTGTGTGTGCACAGCCTCCCAAGCTCTGTTTTCACTGGCAGAGTGCTAGCAAAACAAACTACTAGCAAAAGTGGATCCCCCCACAACCCTGCCTGGGTCAGCACAGGTGTCCCAATACAAGTGACATTGAGCTGGCCATGTCCATCCTGGCCACACCCACCTGGACATGTGCCCTCAGCCCCCCAAGGTCAAACACTACCCTGATGCAGCCCTCAATGAAATAAAGTTTGACATCCCTGCCATATAGGCTTGGAAAGATCTGAAATCACAGGTCAGCTTTCTCAAGCCTGTTCACCATCCTCCCATTTCAAGGAGATTTGTGACCACAATTTCAGGACTCCCAATCAGAATGCACTGTGTTAAATTTTTGGAAGTTCTGCTGCTACAGTGGAGGAAGCTGCCCTAGAAAATTCTTGCCAATCCATGTCAGTGATATGGCTTGCAGGTCAACTTTATTGCTTTTCAATGGAGGTGTGCTTACAGTAGAGGTTTCCAGACTGGAAGCAAAACACATGTGTTCTCAGAGATTTTTTTTTTCCCAACATTAGAAAAAAATGAATCTGAAGACCCAACTTGGCCATTCCGTATGGCAATAATATTGGTGTTCCTAGTCATAGAAGATAACAAATGGACAGTTCTGAGTGTTTCAAAGCAGACACAAAATGTTATGTTCTGAGGATGGAACAAAACACTCAAACTATACCAAGGTTTGTTCCAACAAAATACAACTTATTTAGACTGTTCCAATGAAGCATTTCCAGTTCCTCAGCCTAGATAACTTCACTACAAATTTGTTTGTGAAAATTAGGAGAAAAATACTAGAAAATCCAAAAACAAAACTTCATATGAATATTTGTTCAGAAAGCTTGTTAAGTTTACCCAGCTGCCATTAACATTTGATCACACCAACTACTCCTCCATTAACATTCTACTCTGACAGCACACTATGGAATAAAATTCAGACTGCATTAATAGATACCAACAATTTTCATCTCCCCCTTTCTTTTCATAATAGCAGCTCTGACAACCAGCTTGGAAAAGGAAAAAAAAACCAAGTAGATTGAGAAATATGTCTACCATATTTTTTTCTAACAAAAATTGAAACAGACTACTAGCTATAGATCACTAGCAGATGTCAAGGCTTCTTTACCCTATTGTGAGATGTAGAGAGAGAAGAAATTCAGAAATGTATGAAGCTTAATTTATGTAGACAGGTTGATTTAGACCTCAAGACTGAAAAAGTTGCCAAGCAGATTTTTTAATAGAATGAGATTACCACACAGACAGTCCTTGAATTAGAACTGTAAATGCAGATGGAATTTCTGTCACTAAGTGATGCTGGTGTAAAGTGTGAAATCGTCTGATAGCCTTGTTTAGCAACAACGAACCCAGCAGTCTCTATTGCCATATTAAGCAACGGCTGCACAGGTTTTTAAGCAAGGACCTCATGTGACTATTATGTGAGAAAATACACTGAAACTATAAGCCAGGCAAGCAATACAATGGGTGAGAGCTATGAGCAGGCAGGCAGGTGCTGCAGGTGGGCATTACAAAATACGAGCAGGAAGATGCTATGGAATATGGTTGAGTAGGCACCATAAGCAGGCTCTACTAGTGCAGGCAAGTGGGTGCCAAGAGCAGGTGAGGGAAGATAGTTGCCATGGATTGTTGCAGATGGGCATTATGGAGTATAGGTAGACGGGTGTCACATGAAAGTGCTACAGAGTATAGGAAAGTGCAATAGGTGGTACTTAGTAAGAGAAGATGGCTACTTCAGAGTACTTACTCCCCAGCAAGAATAGGTCTTGTGATTTCCTGCTGTTTTCCCCAATGACTTTGCTTATGGGAAGCCAGGAGGGAAGGCTGTAAATGGTGATCACGTGATTGTGGGACACTGCCACCACCATGAGCTAGTTGCTAAGAACTAAGGACTGTGCTGCTCAGTGTTTGTCTTGGTTCATTTCCATGCCACATTGGTTTCACTCCCTAGTTCTTCACTGTTTGGCAATATTTATTTATTTATTATGATGTTTATTTGCTGCCCATCTCGTATTAAACAACTTTGAGTGTCTTATACATAAATACTGGGTGGCTTACAGCATTAGGTGCAGAAGTGATCTGATGATACGTATTACTGCATTACTCTACATTAAAATTTAAAAAGCAGTTTCTGCAAAAGAAAAGCAACAGCAGGCGACTATTTTATTAATGCCTATTTTTAGGACAAATTGTTTTTATATCAGCAGGAAACAATCTACCTTTATTTAGATTGAGAATAAAGAGGGCAAAGAAAGTAGGGACGAAAAATGTTAGTTATATATTAAGATATGCTCAATCCAGGTGTGGGATTCTACCAGTTCGCACCTCTTCGCTAGAACTGGTTGTTAACATTCTAAGCAGTTTGGAGAACTGGTTGTTAGAAGAAATTACTAGCCTAATCCTGTAAGGAAGGCAGGAAGGAAGCATTCTGGTGTTGTTTACAGAAACTGCCTCTCAGTTAAACCTTATTACATTTTTGGCAGGACTAGACTTCCTGTCTCAGAAACGTCTCTGGAGTTTTTTTTTCCTTCCTTTGCTGGTACTTTGCTTGTGTGGAGTGACCATTGAAAAAAGTGACTAATGACCATTTTTCACACTTATGACTGTTGCAACATCCCCAGTTACGAGAGGCTAAGTGAGGAGATGCGTGCCTTGATGTGAGTGATGTTGAGTTAGCCATGACCACCAAGCCACTCCACCAACTAAGCCACGCTCACAGAACTGGTTGTTAAAAAAATTGAATCCTACCCTTGGCTCTATCCTGGAACACCGCAGGCTAACTATTATATGGAAGAAGCAAAAAAAGGAAAGTATTCAGATAAATCTAAACACAATTGGGCCATCAATTTAGTCTATAGCAATGTGGCTCATCAAACCCAGGCATCATGTTCACTGGCTTCATTTAGAAATATAGTCCAAAATCAAATAGCTGATTCTTTGTATTAGACAAGAAGATGGGGATAGGAGGCTAAGTAATCTTGTATGCAGTTCTTCAATTTGGTCAGAAAACTTCCTAATCAGATTTTGATTAAGATAACTTGTTCAGTGAAAAGAGAGTTACTGTTCTCTTTTTATCTAGTTTATGTGTCAATTGTGTGTTTGATTTGTTTTGGGCTTCAACAACATATAAGAAAGCTCATTGTTGGGCCTCACAATGATTGGGCTTTCATATCATGTTTGAGAGGATAATAGGATGGAATTGGGCCAGGCTAATTTTTGTAAGGTTGCTATTAGTTTTGACTGGACTTGATACTTTTGACTTACGCATCCTCCCTAAGGATCTAAGATAAGTAGAAATGAACTCATGACTTCTTACAGTCTCTTAAGACCTGGATATCTTCGCAAGTCTGGTGTGTTCAGGGGATGGGTGAAATTTTGAGGTGGTTAAGCATTATTAATTCACTTTGTTATTTCCTATTTGTTCTATTTTTAAAGTTTGTCAGGGTGCAGTGGCTCAACGATTAAAGATGCTGAGCTTGTAAGTTGGAAAACTGACAGCCTGGGTTGAAGACCAGAGTGCTGCGTGGCAGGGTGAGCTCACATTACTTGCCCCAGTTCCTACCAACCTAGCAGTTCAAAAATATGCAAAAGCGAGTACATAAATAGGTACCACTTTGGTGGAAAGGCGACAGCATATAATCATGCTGGCCACATGACCACAGAAATGTCTTCAGACTACTTTGGCTCTCTCAGCTAGGAAACAGAGTTGAGCACCTCCCTAGAGTCAGACATGACTGGGCAATGGAAAACTTTACTTTTACCTTTTTATAGTCTGCAAATGTTTTTTTTTTTAATAATTAATGAAAAGTGTCTCAGCTTTGATGTATGCTACTCAGAGTTGCTTTTGATGAGATGGATGGCTGTATCACTTAGATAAATAAATACACATTTTTAAAAATAGTTAAAGGCATTGTCATTGTATATAGGTAATCCTCAATTTACAACCATCCTTACAATACAAAGATATGATGGAAAAAGTAATTGATTGACTGTACTTGCACTTATGACTGTTGCATCGCCCCTGAATGTCACGCAATCGCAATTGGGGACCTTAGCAACTGGTTCACATTTAAGACCACTTGCAGCATACTGAAGTCACATGATTATGAAGTACAACATTTTTCTATCTCCTATCTATCTCCTGAGTAGTGCAGATTACTCAATGCATTCTTTGTGCAACTGAAAGATAATTCTAGAAGTTTCATGGAATTAAAAAAAAATGTAGATATGTCTCTGATTGGAACAGAACATTATTACTCTGTGTTAGTAGTAGTAGTTAACCCAGGATGAAATGTTTGAAGAACAAAGCTAACAGGCATGCTAAAGTAAGTACTCACCCCAGTATTGCATTGATTTCACACACACACACACACACACACACACACACACACACACACACACACACAAAAACAGAGGAGGGGAGGGAGGGAGAGGGAGAGAGAGAGGGAGAGAAAGAGGGAGAGGGAGCACATAGCTAAATATCTATGGAGATTTCAGGTCAACCATCCAGGTCAAGGGTGCTTTTCAAGAGGCAACTGAAATTTCTGGTTTTTCTTTGAAGATGTTTCACTTCTCATCCAAGAAGCTTGTGTAGCTCTGAGTGGATGATGACTGGATCCTTCCAGTCTGACTGGATTCATCTATTCTCCACCATCCAGTCAGAGCTGAAGAAGCTTCTTGGATGAGAAGCAAAACATCTTCAAAGAAAAACCAGAAAGTCCAGTTATTTCTTGAAAAAGCACCTTTGGGACACACACACATGAGAGGTGGGGAGGGAGGGGGAATAGAGAAAGAGAGAGAGAGAGAGAGGGAGGGAGGGAGAGAGAGAGGGAGAGAGAGAGAGAGAGAGAGAGATATGCCTCAGCATATATTTCTGGAAATACCAATTTCCTTATATATGCATTACTTGTTAGGTTTGTGCATTTACATTATTGCCACAAACTTTTCCTACACAGTTTAGAAAGAACAAGAACTTGATTTAGTGCTTCATTATATGTTAGTCTGTATTCAAACTTAGCTGAGTATTATGGCCAGCCAGAACTAAGGTTGAATCTCATAAATTGTAGGCAGAACTGGGAGAACTTTACTTATACAACCTGTCTAATTGAGAGACCAACAAGCCCTTTCTCTTCTTAAAAGCTAGCCATGAATTTTACGGCTTTCTCTTTGACCAAGAGTCAACAGTAGTTTAGAAGCAAGAAGGGTTTCTCAAGATTGATAGTCCTGCACAGAGAACACAAAGGAACCATGATTCTTTATATAATGGATAATGGTATCTCCTTCCATATTAAGAGTTGAGAAAAGGGAAACAATAAAAGGCAGTGATAAGGTTGTCTACATTGGTTTATTGTTCTTTACAATAATGAATAGAAATCATTCACTTTTATGCCTAGCATTTGGGTAGGAGCTGATTCTATTCCTAAGTGAACTGATAGTAAATATGAGACTATTTATCTAGACTTGTCAACAAAAAACGCAGTTGGACATAGAGATGCAGTCTGTGACTCACTACCGGGCTATGTCTATCACACATATATACTTTTCTGATTTCTATCTGCAATAAATTATCATGTCATGCTTACCTCTTTCTGTCTTCTATCTTGAATGTCTGAATATCTATGAGTTTTGTTCATTTGCCTCTCCACTTATTTTAAACCTAGAAATAATGTGGAATTTGTAGGATGGGAATTGCAAAGATATGCCTGCGTGTATTAAAATTTTGAATGTGATTCAATGAATTAAAAGTATTAAAAAGTAGTAATAAATATTAATATTTAATTCATTCAGATTAATGTTCACTTTCATGTGAAGATTAAACAGGATGAAGAAAATGAGTTTTAAGATTGAGGAAAAGGTAAACTTTTCTACTCTTGAGTACTACTCTGAGAAATGTGAACTGTATTTTACTTCAAAACAGAGTAAAAGAAAATTTTGTACACAAATTTAGATTTGCCGAATGGGAAATCAGAAGCTTTTTTTTTTTTTTAATCTTTTCTTTCGACATGTTTTCCATTTTTCTTTTCTCTTTTCTCTTTGTTTTCTTTATTCCAGGGGTGTTAAACTCCACCATCATGGCAACATGATGTATTGGGACTTTTTCTCCCTTTGCTAAACTGGACATGGGCATGGCCAGCGCATGAAGCCTCCAGCCCGCAGGCCGGGAGTTTGACATCTCTGCTTTATTCCATATTAATTTGTGTTACTTTTTATATTTTCTTTAAAACTTTTAATAAAAAATACACAGAGAAATTTTCTTTCTGTCCTTCCTCCCTCCCTCCCTCCCTCCCTCCCTTCCTTCCTTTCTTCTTTCCCTCCCTCCCTCCTTCCTTCCCTCCCTCCCTTCCTTTCACATGCTTCTGGTCCCTTTGACTGTGTACCTCCAAATACCCTTTAAGGCTGGTGACCCCTATCAGCTCAGCAAAAGTTGTCTACCACTATGCTAGGGATAAAAATGTAGTGCTTCTTAATTGAGCTCTTCAAAACAGGTCAAGAACAGTGGTGGTATTCAGCAGGTTCTGACCAGTTCTAAAGAACTGGTAGCGGAAATTTTGAAATTAATCCAGAGTGGAAATTAGTCCAGAGAACTGGCAAATACTATCTCTGACTGGCCCACCCCCATCTATTCTCTGCCTCCTGATCGGTTGGGTCTTCTTTTCTTGCCCTGTACAGGAGAACGGAGCTGGAAAGCAGGTTGGGGGGTGGGAAGAGAATGAGGATTTTGCAATATCCTTCCCCTGGAGTGGGATGGGAATGGAGATTTTGCAGTATCCTTCCCCTATCACACCCACCAAGCCATGCCATGCCATGCTCACCAAGCCACACTCACAGAACCATTAGTACAATTTTTTGAATCTCACCACTGGTCATGAAGACATGATATGCTGCACAAACCCTCCTTTGGAGCATGTGTTTAAAGAATCAGTGTGTTTATTCTTAAATGAGCGATAGATGTATGGTCCTTTGCATCTATATCTATCTTCCTATTCACATATTTATCATGCAATTTAGAATGAAAAAGCTTTTCATCACTTTTCAAGATACAAATTGAAACATATATTATGATTACCCTGGGCCCCAAGCTCAATATTCAGCAGTTTGCTTTTACAGGTTGTACAATTTAAGTAATATTCAGACAGCTGTTCTTATCTTTGCTACTTCAATTCCCTTGTGCCAAATTTAAAATCAGACCAGCTCTGTCATACTAAAACCCTCTTGATAAATATTCCTAGAATGTCAAAAATTTGACTGAACAATCAAATACATTCTATAGGTAAACCATCAACCATTTCAAATGCTTCTAAAAAGCACAAATTCTATATATCACAATTTCTCTCTGCTCTGAATTTCCTTGGATGTTTCAGAGGAGATGATTAGGAGCTTTGTTATATTTAATATGTATAACTGTTACATTTATAATGGTCAGTAAGAACTATTATATCCATTATCCTGTTATACAGGTGGAACTTGAAAAATTAGAAGGAGAGAAGAAAATTATATAGTAGATTATCTTAAACCATAGTTGGTAAAGCCCTCAGCAATTGTCAAATCTAAGTCTTGGAGTTTGCATACCAACCCCATAGCCAAACTTTGCTCCTTGTTAATTTACACTGAAATAGCTTAAAGGAAACTATTACTGGAGTGCATTTTCAAATTGATTTTGAAAATACAAATTTTGAAGCAGATTTGTCATCTACATCTACAACTATAGCTTTATTTCTTGATACATCTAACCTACATGAAATACATTTCCAAAGCAAGGTTTACTTACACTTGTTCCCATGTCATATTTTCAAGGAAACACTTAAAATATCTTCAGTACACACCTAAAAACCGATGACCAAATCAATCTTAAAGTCTGCATAAAGTCTGCATCAGCAATCATGAATAAATTTGTGCAATTCATCATCCCTCCCTCCTTCTATTCATTCATTTTAAGCTGCTCCTCCTCTTAATGGTGCTAGGCTGCTGAAATACCTATCAGTTGATCTTATTTGGCTATTTATATCTTTTTAGTCTTTGCTGAGTTATCTTTTAACATTATATACCACCCAGAGCTACTCTGTAATAAGATGGGTAGCCAATAAACTTTACAAACAAACAAATAAACAAATATTTCTCGACTTCCAGCTCAGATATTTCTTTTTAATTCAAAATATCACCAGTGCAAATGCACTGAAACCCCTTTTGGGTGTAATTGTGTAAATGAAATCTGGATTCAGAGTCTTTCACTGTATTGTGTTGTGCATAACAGCTATTAATTCAAGCAGAAATCTAATTCCTTCTCTTTTTTTTATATCCACCATTAGCTTCATAAATGTCTGTAATAGAACTAGCAGGGTAGAAAAAAGAAAACTGCATTAAATTGGAACAAATTGGATCAGTTTTTTCCTTCTTAAATATTTTATTAGAGTCCAATTGTATGGTTGATAACATATTTCACGTTGGCAAGTTTACCTTAATGCTATACTTTCCTGAGGTTGCCTGAGGTGTTTTAATTTAAGGTCTATCCTAAACCAAATATCAAAATATTATTGGTATAGATCATTTCTAAGATCTACAGTATGTGTATATAAAAACATGAAAAACAACAGAGAAATAATCTCTTCTAACTCTGTTATTCTATTCTACTCCATTCCATTCCATTCAATAACACTGTAAGGAATAAAAGCAGGTGTTCTTTTTTTATTGTGTATTCATATTAAAAACCATTTCTCCCCACTTACCATAAGAAGAAATCTTGAAGCACTTTATGATCAAATGTTACAATTATAGCTAAAAACAAAACATGTCATAAAATAGAACTTGAAATCAAGAAAATGAAAACTATAGTGGAACATCTAAGCAGAAAAACAAAAAACAAAAGATGCAACAGCATGATTCATTATTAAAAAGCCTGGAATAATAAATTTTAAAACAAATTTTAATTAGAACGGTTTATTTTGTTTTGCTTTAAAAAAAAATCTATTGCATATCACCCAGAGTTACAGTTAGGAATACATGCAAAGTGAATGATCCTGTTTTCCTAAGACATGAAAAAAATTGTAGATAAAACCAGCATCTGGAATTAGGTTTCAAAATAAACTGAACACCAGTCAGTGTTAGAAAAACTACAGTGTGATGTATTTTTACTGTCAAATAAATAACACTGATTGTTTTCTATGGCAGGTTTTAAACAATATTGCATCAAAATCTTATTCTTCCCTCCCTAATTTTCTCAAGAGTTAAATGAGGGCAGGGAGAAATACTTTCAGACTTACAAGATTCTGTTAATGATAATAAAGACAAAGCTAGAATTAACTGTTGTGCTTTTTATCTAGACTTACTCAAAGGGCTAACATTATGAGAGGATGTATTACGCATCCTCAGTATTCAAACCAACTGCACAGCCACCAGTGATGGCACCAACCCCAGAGGTGGTATTCAGCAGGTTCTGACCAGTTCTGGAGAACCGGTAGTGGAAATTTTGAGTAGTTTGGAGATCCGACAAATATCACCTCTGACTGGAGATTTTACAGTATCCTTCCCCTGCCACGGCCACCAAGCCATGCCCACAGAACCAGTAGGAAAAAAATTTGAATCCCATCACTGACCAACCCTCAATCAACCCTCGCAAATCCCCCAACTGGCAGGTCACCTCTCAATCATCCTCACCTGATGTGATCTCCCAGCCACAAGATCCACACCTGATGTGACCCACACCTGACCTATCACAAGGCCCATATTAACACCCATCACAAGACTCTCACCTGATGTGACCCTCAGGTGATGTGACTTCTGCATCACAAGACTTACTGACCATCCAAAGATCTGATAAGCAGAAGAACACCAACACTGACATCCCCTAAATTCCACTGAAGATGTTACCTTGCCTGGGTACAAAATGTTCAGAAATTAGCCCACAAGGTCTGAGAATGAACCTCTATCCTCATAGTTTATTCGAACTACAGATATTCACCACTATTGCAAAAGATATATTGGCTAGACCAGGAGTATCAAACTCAAGGCCCTCAAGCAGGATTTGGGCCATGATGTGATTCCAGGGCCATCCTGGAAAATGTAAGGGGATGGCCTGCATCACTTCGGCCTGGCCTACCCCATGCAAAGAGGAAACATCACGTTAGTGTGGCTTCGGCTTGGTCTACCCAATGGGAAAATAAAACATTGGGTAAGCATGGCTTCAGCCTAGTCTACCTGCATTGCTTCGGCCCGGTCTTCCCAATGGGAAGAGAAAACAACCCTAACCCAGTGAGTGGCATCAAGCTAGCCATGCCCACCCAGTCACCCATGCCTGCCCCCCCCCAAGGTCAACCACAGCCCTGATGCGCCCTCAATGAAATTGAGTTTGACACCCCTGGGCTAGACCCTACTCTCTAGCTAAGGATAATTTAGTTTTACAGGTCATTACAAAAATGAAAAAGACAGTAAAATTTTAAAGGATCTGATAGCTATATGTGTGTGAGAGAGATGGGGGGGGGGAGAGTTCCTACAGACTAAGATTTTGAAACCTCTACTCTTTCTGCTGAAACATATTTGTTCTCTGATAAATCAGTGCATGAACTATATTTACAAAGGATTACATTTTTCTAAACTGCAACAGAACACCATAAAAAAGCCTTATTGAAAAGCAGATATAGATCCTTATGGTTCTCCAGTTCTAAATGTTCTTTAAGGTAAAGGACTGCATCTTGGTTCAACCCCAATATGTTTTACTGCTGCTAGCTCACTTTCTTCATGAAATAATATATAGTATATCAGGCCTCTGGTGAATACATGTAAGCAATAGCATTAATGTAATATTTTAAAAATATTTTGCTATGTTAACATTGTTTCATGCCGAGACTAAAATCAGATACATGTAAAAAGAAAAAAACTACTACTAACTATTCAAATGAAATTCAGAGGAAGAAATTTGCTAATTAACCAATTTATGTACCATCCCTAGCTGGAAAATCTTGATTCAAAATATAGATTTGGAAAAAGTACTGGACTGAGTTTTGTGAAAACAAGACTTTATAAATAAAGCTAATCCCACCATTGAAAAAGCTACTGTAATATAAATGTTTGGGTGACTCCACATTTAGTTCTTATGATTCATTTCTTTTTCCATGGGACAACTATCAAACTCCTTTTCAATGATGGTATGCTACTGGTTTGGCTGGTTTGGCTGAACTGGTAGTAAAAAAAGCCAACGATCAGCTGAGAGGAGGAACAAGATCCAATAAGCTGAGAGGAAAAAGAAGAAAAAAGCGCAGGATACGCCTCCCACTTGCCCCTGAGCTTTTCTCTTCTTTATCTTCTAAGCTGATTAGCACTGCAAGTCTCAGCTGGTGTGGGGAAAGCTGCACACTGGTGTAAGGCAAAGCATGCCCACCAAGCCATGCCCATTGAACCAGTGGTAAAAGAATAGAATAGAATAGAATAGAATAGAATAGAATAGAATAGAATAGAATAGAATTCTTTATTGCCCAAGTGTGATTGGACACACAAGGAATTTGTCTTGGTGTAAATGCTCTCAGTATACATAAAGAAAAGATACATTCATTAAGAATCAAGAATCATATTTAAATCCCACCACTGCTCCTTTCACAGAACATTCGTCAAATAGGAAAATACATCTCTCTGTCTTCAATAAAGGACAAAATAATGTCTTCATTCTATCTCAGGGCTCCCCAATACCAGTCTGTGGCCTGACAGAAACTGAGCCATGTAAACAAGCAAAGCCCCATCCATGGGATGCAGGTCATACATGAAACCACTCTGGTCCCCACTCCATGGAAAAATCTGCCTCTACAGAACTGGTCCCTGGTGCCCAAAAAGTTAAGTCAAAGACCAGAACACTTACGGAATATCCAGGATAATGTGTTTAAGAATCTCCACCACTCCTGAACCACAGAAACAGAGTCTTTCAGTAAATGGTATCTTTTTATACTTGCTGTGCAGGATGGACAATGGAAGCACATGGCACCGTACAAGTGACAATGCTTTCCGGTAGTTCATCTCCAACTGGCTAAGGTAACTGGGAGGAGTAACAACATATATAATATAGACTGGAGCCAGATACAACAGAGATTTAAGTGATCATTTTAGAGGAAAATTTAAAGGAAGTTGTGGGAGCTTCATCACTTGAGACTTTCAAGAAGTGATTGGACTGCCATTTGTCAGAAATGGTGTAAAGTCTCCTGTTTGGGTGGAGGGTTGGACTAGATGACCTACAAGGAATCTTCTAACTCTGTCAATCTGTAATCAGAACTGATTTTGGCATGCTATAGTTTTACCTATCATTAAATTATTAGCTTATTGTAAGCCAATGAAACTTTCCTTGATGTTTACAAACTTCCTGCCCTATTTAACTTTTTATATTAAATAGTAAACATGAGAAAAGGGAAGTTGTGATGTTATAAACCAAGAGTTTCTAATATCATCTTTATTTGAACACCTGAAACTTTCTTAGATCATTAGAAGTGATGGTGGCAGGAGACCAGATCTTTATATAAGCAAGGAAGTGCTAGGAACGTGGCAGGTGATTATTTGGTAATTCAATATTTATAACTGCTGATGTCTCAGTGGAATATACTTTTGAACCAGGAGCAGGATTTTTGCAAGTGAGTCATTGCAGGTTTTCAAAATCCCAAGTATCCTTCTTGTCTTAAAAGGGTGAGAAACCTTGTTCTCATTTGTCACCAGAAACCATAACAATATGAAGCGTAGATAAAAAGACACAGAAGGTTTTACAATAACCCACACCTCATACTCTGGAAAGCAAATCAATGAGATTTTAACTCCGTTTTTCTGGTTTTCACACACATTTTTATTTTTTATTTTTAAAAAGAACACAATAAAACTGAAGGTCACTAGTTATGAAAGCATCATTAAAAAACACTTGCTCAAAATGTGCAGTGACATTTAGTTTTGCTGAAACAACCCAGGAAAATGAATACAACATTTTTTTTCTATCCATCATTTCTTTCTCTGAGCTGTTTACCAATAATTCTTGGCTAAGACTTAAAAATCCACCTTTGTTGCTTCAAATACTTTTTCTATATTAGCCGTGCATCCAAAATTTTACTGAAGGATTTCACAATTGCAATAGATTTGTGTGACCATATTTTTACTGAAGAAAAGGAGGGAACTAGTTTCCTTGGGAGATGAATCACAAATGTCAATAAAAATAGGGAAATCTTATTTGTTTCTGGTGTGTCCACATTAATTCAAAATCTGCCTTCTAACTTCTTGGAAATTTAGCTTCCAAGAAGAAAAAAAAAGAATGCATTTTCCTACACTTAAATTTCTTTTGTTACTGTTATGAGTTTATTTCATTGTCAGAAGAAAAGGCCCTTTTCTGTTAGTTTTCTTTGACACAATATCTTTTGCCTGACTAATTCTGATCTGAAAAACAAAAAGCTACATAGAAGGCATTTTCCCTCAAGTTATCTTTCCAGTAATTGCAGCACTGGAAGCTTGTGACACTGTGGACCAGGAGTGTCAAACTCACATCATCATGTCATTGTTACGTGACATATCAGGGCATTTTTTCCTAAACTGGGGATGGGCGTGGCCAGTGTGTGATGCATCTGGCCCACAGGCCATCAGTTTGACAACCCTGCTGTAGACCATTAAGAAGCAATCAGAGGTGGTATTCAGCAGGTTCTGACCAGTTCTAGAAAACTGGTAGTGGAAATTTTGAGTAGTTCAGAGAACTGGCAAATACCTCGGACTGGAGATTTTATAGTATCCTTTCTCTGCCACATCTACCAAGCTACGCCCACAGAATCGGTAGGAAATAAACTTGAATCCTACCACTGGAAGTAATGTTATAGTGAATAATATCCAATGTCCAAGTCAACTTTGTGATCAAGAGAAGTGCCAGAAACACTCATTCTACCCATGGGAATTCCAGCCAAAAAAATTTCTATTTTAAAATAAGAACCTCCCATCAAACCGAACGAGAGTGACTCCCACCTTCTTTCACATGTGGTGATCCTGCCCTAAAGCAAAATAATATTGGAACAAAATTAGAACACGGCTACAATAAATTATTAGATCCCAAATAAAATGTAAGCCTGAAATGTTTTTGCTAGGGATAATAAGAGGAACATTCAAAAAAGAAATTGAATACCTCATTGTACACATCCAAAAAACAGCAAGAATAATTTATGCTCAAAGTTGGAAACTAGATAGTATCCTGAGATACAATATGATTTTAAAGAAAATTATGGATTGTGCAGAGATAGTGAAACTCATGTTTAAATTACAAGAAAAGGAAGAGAAGGAATACTGTACAGTTTGGAAAAAATGGTACGATTGGTTGGATGATAGGATAGTAAGAACAAAAGAAAAATAGTATAAATAAACAAATATACATATACATATGTAAGTAGATAGCTAAAAGAACAAGGAAAGTAGATGTCACAACATTGTAAAAATTGTATTTGTGTTGTGTTGTTTTATATTTGTGTTGTTTTTAATTGTTTAAAATTCAATTTTTAAAAAAAAAACAGAAGTAATGTTATAATGAATAATATCAAATGTCCATGTATGCTTCTTATCAATTTTATGACCAAGGGAAGTAAGTGTCAGAAACACTCATTCTACCCATGGGAATTCCAGCATTTTTTTTTCTATTTTAAAATAAGAACCACCCATAGAACCGAATGAGAGTGACTCCTAAAAAGTATGTATTTTTCTATAGTAGTAGACTGTTTCTTTGCAAAATCCATATTAATTAAGCTGGTTGATCTCAGAAAAAATAAAGCATGTTAAATCTGATCAATGGGAAACTAAAGCAGTAGACTAGAACAGCACCTCTCAACTTTGGTAGTTTTAAGATGCATGGATCATGGACCTCAACTCTCAGTATTCCCCAACCAGAACTCAGGTTAAAGCTGTCCAGGTTATGAAATTCTGCTGTAGAGTGTGAAACCCAACTAGTAAACATACACAGATATCCCCACAAGATGATCAGAAGTCCTGCTCAACTCAAAGAAGACTTTATCTAATGAACTAGTCTAATTACAGCAGAGGTGGTATTCAGCAGATTCTGACTAGTTCTGGAGAACCGGTAGTGGAAATTTTGAGTAGTTCAGAGAACAAGCAAATACCACCTCTGATTGGAGATTTTCCAGTATCCTTCCCTTGCCACACCCACCAAGCCATGACCACAGAACCAGTTGTAAAAAAAATTGAATTACTACAATGACAATATTAATGATGCTAACAATGGCCAATTACCTATTGTAGGTTGTATGTTGTAGGTTGAGCCATCCTTCCATCCTTCTGAGGTGGGCAATATGCTGATCTGTAAACCACTTAGAGCTATAAAGCACTGTAAAGTCTAAGTGCTATTGCTGTTAAAGTACCAATTTTCAGACCCTGATTTTTTTTTACCAGGTCCCTATTTGTTGTTGTTGAGTTGCTAGGTCATGCCTGACTCTTTGTAATTCCATGGACCTGTGATATCTCCTTTGGACAAGTCCTCCGACTCTTCTTCAGGGGCTGACACAAGGGAGAATGAGATCATTCCTGGCACATCAGGAATTACTGACCCTGAACTTACAGCAGAACAGGCTTTGGCTGGGATGAGCTTGTGGGCCAGTGAAGAGGGGGAGAAGCTGCTGGCTGTGGTGGATCTCAGAGTATGCAAGGCAGAGAAATAGAGGTCTGCCAAATTGCTTGGGAAAAGGCCCCACCTCTCAGGGTGGGCTGTACCAGGAGCTATTTAGTATGGCAGGCAGGCATTTCTGGAAACAACATATGTGGGTCATGGCTATGTGGTCTTTTGTGTTTCCTGAGACTCTGAATTTCTATAACCTGTGAGCTAAAGTGAATGTATTTTAAGTTTTGCCTGGGGGCTTTATGTTCATTTCTTGGACTTACTGTTTGAGCAGCTTGCTATTTGTGTTATGGACTAACTGGCCATTGTCTGGGGGATTATTCTGGGCTGGCTTTGGTTGGGACAGTTCTAAAGCCAGGTGAAGAGAAATGTTGGGGGAAGACAAAGAAAACCCTCCATGAACTACACTGACGTGTGAGTGTGAGTGAGTGGGGCAACACAGTACCACAGCACACTATGCTCTCCTGAAATTTAACCACATTCATATTCATTGATCAATGACACTATCTAACCATCTCACTTTGATATCCCCTTCTCTTTTTGTCTTTACTCTTTCCCAACATTGGGGTCTTTTCCAATAAGTTCTCTCTTCACGTTTGTGGCCAAAGTATTTGAGTTTCAGCTTTAACATCTGATCTTTCAAAGAACAGTCACGGTGTCAACCCTGAAGCTGACCTGACCGAGGCCATTTTGGAGCTTCAGTGTTGCCAGACTGGAGCTGAGGGATAGGGAGGGGGGAATACAGATAGCTGGGTTTTTGTAGTCAAAACAAAATACTTTCTCTTGGGAACTAAGGACATTCCCACAAGTAGTCGGAGAGAGGGGGGGGTGAAGTTACCAGGCAACCAGATGGTACTTTTATGTGACCAACCGATGCAGGAAGGGGGAATATTTATTTTTAATTAGGTGAAAACTGTAGGAACATTCAGAGTTAGTTTTCACCAGCCTGTGCCAATATGGTATTTCCAATAAAATTGTTCTTTGAGGAACCTACTTGCCTCAGAGTTCTGTTTGCTACAGGTGTATTACTTGGAATCCTGAGACAGGGTTGATTTCCTTGAGAAATCAGGTTCCTACCTTTGGTTATATTCTAAATTAATTGAGCAATTTAGTACTGTGAAGTTTATAAGAGAAATGTAAAAATTTTTTAGACTGAATGATTATGTTTCTTAAATTATGCATCCAACTCAAGAGGACTTTCTTAAAGAACTATATAAAAACATTCCTCAGCAAAATTGTATGAATGCTTTGGTGCATAACTGTTTCATCCTTTTATCCATTTTAAAATGCATCTAGAAATATAACACAAAAAATATTTATCAAAGCCTTCCAAAATAATCTTTGCAAAAATTCAAATTGAGCAATTTCATTCAGATTTAATGATACCAATTTAAATTTCCCATAGAATAAACAACTTAATAGGCAGAGCGAATTTGGGTGAAAAGATGGGAACTACATTTTAGTTAGGTTCATTTCATTCAGTTTGTCAACACCTGTAAGTTTGTACCCATTAGTACAAACGCTTAACTGTATATTGCATACTTTTAACACCCCAAAGTGGTATTTTTCTGTTAGTTTTTTTTTTCAGCTCCCCTTAATGTTAGTTTTTAAAATTTATTTTAGGAAAAAAAGGGAAATGAGGTCTCCAAAGAAGCTAAACGAGGGGATCACAACCAGATTTTATTTAAGTGTCAACCCTGAAATGAATCTGGTTGAGGCCATCTTGGAAGCTTCAGGGTTTCCACACAACAGAGGGAGGGGGGAAATAGCTAAATGGGGTTTTGTAGCCAAAACAAGAACGTTTTCACAAAACAAGAAGGTTTTCACAGACATTTTCACAGGTGGCTGGCCAGAGGAGGAATGAAGTAACAAAGCAACTGGCCAGTGCCTTGATTGGACAGCATGATCAGTGACTTGGGGGGAAGGGGTAACTTTTATTTTTTAATCAGGTGAAAGGCACGGGAACTTTCAGAGATGGTTTTCACCAGTTGTGCCAATATGATGTATCCAATAAATTGTTCTTTGAGGAATTTGCCTGCCTCAGAGTTCTGCTTTCTATGGGTATATTACTTGGAACGTTGGCATTAAGAACAAAAGAATAGCTCTAAAAAATTAAAGTGAGGCTGTTTTATGATTACTCCAACAATCTTTCTCATAGTGGTTAAGCACAGCAGATTCTGTGTTGGTTGCAAACAGGAGTTGAAGGTCCATCATCTTCACACTGTTTCCCCCCACCTTGCAGTTAACTTCTGGTGAACATGCTGTCCCAGCATGGAAATAATGCTGAGGATCAAAACTACAAGACCTGCATATTTCTCTATGGATTTATCCAGTTCCCCTGTATTTGTAAGAATAGAGTTGCTGTTCTCCATAACATCCACTTCTTTGTGAAATGAATAAGACACATTTCAGATTTTTAACAAGTATAGGCAATGGTAGGTAAGAGTACTGAAGAGACCTTGTGTGAGATTATTATTATTGGATCTCATTTTGAGTTGTCAATTTTGTGCCAATCAAGGGATGTTCTGCAAATAAAGAGCAGCATTTATGAATTACAGGGTGTAATTTTACATCCTGTAAAAATGATTTTTTTAAATAAACTGCATCACTGTTTGGTTTGGTGGCAGCAGTGCCTCAGATAGAAAGTCCATTCTGAGAGTGGTAAGGACAGCATAGAAGATTATAGGAAGCTCACTTCCTGTCATTCAGGATATTGCTTATAAGCGCTATGTTCTCAGAGCTCAAAGCATTGTTAGAGACCCCACATACCCACTTTACGGTCTGTTTCTATTGCTCCCCTCTGGGAGGAGGTTTCGAAGTATTTACAGCAGGACTACCAGATTCTGCAACAGTTTTGTTCCCTATGCCATAATCCGTCTGGTAAACTTGCGTATGCATCTAAACTAGACTGTGTTGTTTCTCCATGTCATACAATATATGTGGATACATGCATGATTTATTTATTTATTTATCTTGTCATGTTTATGTTTATATTAGAGGTGGAGACCCTGATAGCTCCATGCAATGTAATTTTATTTTAATGTATGACAATTAGTGTACATTCAAAGTGACAATAAAGTTATTCTATTCCATTCCATTCCATTGCAATAGCATCAAACATATATGTTTCTCTATTTCTACCAACACCACAGATGAATTAATAATTTAAGTACTTAATTAAATTTATATTCTACCATTCAAGCTGATACAGATCATTGAAAAACTGAAAGAAGTAGAGCCAGAGCAGAAGATGTGGAGAGACCTGGCCCATCAAATCACCAAGTGTTGGATACAACTGAATAGATCAATATCATTCTGCACCAAACAGCGAAGTGGTTGATATATCTTAATGTGTAGCCATTTTTTTCCTCTAGGTCTTCAAATTATATATAGACCAAGAGGGAAACCTATACACAAGCCGCAGCGTCTCATTTTAAACCTACCACTGGGTGACCTTTTTATCTAAATAAAATTCTTGATCTTGGGATGTTTTCAAAAGTAGTTCTTGAGTATCTTTAGTTTCTCTTGACCACTGTGATGAAGCCAACCTGCTTTGTCATGTAGAGTCTTTTCTAACAATAGTCTCAATTTCAAGTAGGATCCTCTTGAACAAAAAGATCCCACCCTAGAGATCCCTTTGTTTTATAAAGGAAAATGTTTTTTAAAAACTTCAAGAGTCAATTTTTCCAATCCAAAGCTTCAGATTCAAGGTCAAAATATAGTCTTATCTGGAAGATCCAAGGAAGCCAACATAAATCTTGTAGTGATACATTTAAGAAAGAAATAGCAAAGTTTGAACTAGAAATATTGTATAAGATTATTTATATACTGGCAGGTGTGTAGCTATTTAAAGTTTAGTGTCTCTGATAACTCTTGTCTCTGATGTATATTTTCTTAGGTTCAGTGATTGTGAGAGATTATGGGGCAGCAGGGAGAGGAATGAAGGAACGGAGACATAAACAATCAAGACATAGCAGGTAAGTCAGTTGACAGGTTGTCTCATAAGGATGACTGACAAGGTGGCCAGAAACCTGGGAAGAGTTTCTGCATTAATGAAGCTGCATGAATAAGGCTGGGTAATTTCCTCTTACAATTTCTAAAATTATTTATTTACCAGATTCTAGCTTTCAACCTACCATCTTGAGACCTTTGAAATTCTTGCTTTCTTGATGTGGCAAGCAGAATGCGGCTTGACAGATTCTCTTTCTTAGTTAATAGAATGATCGTGTTATGGTCAACTTGGAATTGTAACCTTTCTTCTGTCTTTTTCCCACTGGAAATGCTTTTGAGATGCTGTCCAGGATGTTCACAGCTTTCTGTTTTTATCTGCTCTACCACTAAAGGTTTGCACTTGAGTTTTTAAACTTAAAAATGAAAAATAAAAATGACCTTTTCCCTCTTTCTTTTCTTTTTCCAAATAAGTTTAATTTTGTTTTATATCTTGAGAAAGTGATCTAGCTCCCCAAAAGGAACGGAATTGATTTTCTGAGCTCCAGTATGCAGTGACCAGATTAGGAAGAGACCTGACAAAATTAATTTTCATTTTTATTAGCATATTTTTCTTTTACTAGCCAGTAAGGTTCATATGGACTGGTCTTTATTTCTTTAACATGTCAAGGTTTTTGAGAAGAACTCCAGACAAAATCATTACCTTGGACGTTTAGTAGTCATTATAGTAAATACAAAAAAGTTACAATAGACTGCTTGGCAGTCCAATTTGTATAGGTAGTCCTCAACTTACAACTAGTTGCTTAATAGCCATTCAAACTTATAGCAAACCTAAACAAAATACTTACAACCAAGATTTGAAATTCCAACAATTGCTTCTCTCATAAACATATGATTCCATTTTGGATGCTCAGCAATCAGTCCATATTTATGGTCATTTTCAGGATCTTACACGCACATGACTATGATTTATGACTTCTTTTTTTCCCTGAAAATCAGAAATAAACACTGGGGGTTTTGGGCAGAAAATAACATAAATCATGGTCACATAAATGTGGGTCACTGAAAACAGCTGTAAATAGCAATGGCACTGAGACTTATATATACCATATTCAATGTAGAGAAAAATAAAGTCCCACACTTCGGCAAGAAAAACCAAAAGTATATAGACTGGGTGAAACCAGGCTCAAGAGCAGTAACAGCGAGAGGGATCTTGGAGTCTTAGTGGACAACCAGCTAAATATGAGCCAGCAGTGTGCAGCCGCCGCCAAAAAAGCTAATATAATCCTAAATTGCATTAACAGAGGGATACAATCGAGATCAAGTGAGGTCCTAATACTACTCTATAAAGCCTTAGTAAGACCACACCTAGAGTACTGCATCCAGTTTTGGTCACCACATTATAAAAAAGATGTTGAGACTCTAGAAAAAGTAGAGAGAAGAGCAACCAGGATGATTAGGGGACTGGAGACTAAGGCATATGAAGAACAGTTACAGGGACTGGGCTTGTTAGCCTAGTGAAGAGAAGGACCAGGGAGACATGATAACTGTCTTCCAATATTTGAGGGGCTGCCACAGAGAGGAAGGGGTCAATTTATTTTCTAAAGCACCTGTAGGCCAGACAAGGAATAATGGATGGAAACTGAATAAGGAGAGTTTTAACCTGGAAATAAGGAGAAACTTTCTGACAGTGAGAACCATCAACCCATGGAACAGAAGTTGCCCTCGGAAGTTGTGGGAGCGCCACCACTTGAGACCTTCAAGAAGAGATTGGACTGCCATTTCTCAGAAATGGTGTTGGGTGGGGGGCTTGGGCAGGGGGTTGGACTAGATGACCTATAAAGTCCCTTCCAACTCTGATTATCTGTTATACCACTTCACAGTGCTTTAAAGTCCTGTCTAAACAGTTTACAAAGTCAGCATATTGCCCTTTGTAGTCCTTTTGCCAACTGGAAGGATGGTAGGTGACAGAACCAGAAATCTGTGTCTTTGTACCTTTGTACCAGTGATGGTGTCAATTATAAAACATGTATAGAAATATTTTATGAGTGTGGCTTGAGACTCATGATTTAATTGGAGTAACTGCCAGAATCCTGACAGATGGGTGACCCAACCCTGGAAGCTTTCTAAAAGAGACTGGAGAACTATTTGTCTGAAATGGTATAAGGCAATGGTGGCTATTATGATATGTACAGAATAACTCTTGAGTAACAAGGATATGCACATGGAAACGTTTATGAGAGTAGTTATGAATAATTATTCAGCCACACACAGATACACNGTAACAAGGATATGCACATGGAAACGTTTATGAGAGTAGTTATGAATAATTATTCAGCCACACACAGATACACTAAAATGAGTTAAAGTTGACTTTAAGAAATAGCACAGTCCAATAAACGGTCCAGGTCATACATTTAACAGTCCAAAGAATACCCAATTACAAAGTCTTCTTACCGGTTGCCTTTGTCACTCAGAAGGCAATGTGTGCCCCCCACACCCCCTATGCATACCTGCATAGGTCACAAAAGGTGATCACATGACCCTCACATATGACCGTCATAAATATGAGTCGGTTGCCAAGTGTCTGAATTTTGATCACGTGACCACGGGGATGCTTCAACAGTCATAAGTGTGAAAAATGGTCAGAAGTCACTTTTTTCAGTGCCATTGTAACTTCAAATGGTCAATAACAGAACTGTTGTAAGTCAAGGACTACCTGTAATATCTAAATATAATGTAGCAATGTTGGTACAGCAATGAAATGTGGCTCAATGATTTAATCTGCATGTACTAGCAGTAATCTACTCTCAAGATAATATATGAAAAACTTATTTTACAACATTTTAGTGGAATTAAAATGGATATCATTAGTTATTAGCCATGACAGTTCTATGTAATTACAAGATGCAAGGTCAGTATATCATGGAGTAATATTTGCTAAGAGGAAGGTTGCAATTTCATTCATGCCCTAATTGTGGCATGTAGCTGGGCAATCAGATCATCACATGTTCTTATTTTTAATTTGATTTCTCTAGTTGTTTCGTGTCACTAGATATCCTGTTCCAATCTTACTCTCCAAATGAACTATTCAAAATCTGTTTCATAAACATCGTTTTTCAAATCTACCTGTCCAATGTAATTCCTCTCTGGTCCTCTCTTATGTGTCTGTTGAGTGATATCTTTGACATCACTAATACACGTTGCAAAGGATTTTGACTTTTACTAACATAAATGCTTTCTGATGGATTCAGCAAATTGCAGCTGAAATGTTCTATCATTTTACCAACCCTAAGCTAAGGCCAAAATAATTAACTTGCAAAACCTCCAAAATAGAATGAAAAAGAGAAGAAGGATCTTGCAGAAATATTAACAGCAGTCAATTCTCTTAGGCAATACTCAGTATTAAAATTCAATCTTAATCCCAGCAATAATTAGGAGAAAATACTATCTCCTTTCCTACATCTTTAACAGCACACAAGGTTCTACAGTGTTATGTGGTTCCTAAAAGACAGGGGCAATGATTTGTTGGGCATGTTTTTAATATAATGGTAAGCTGGCAATCAATTTCTTGTAGTATAAAATTATCTGGATATTCTCAATTCTGTTACATATTCAACAAGTCACTTATTTTTAGAAATAGTAATATTAAAAACTGTACATAGCAATGCAGCAACAATAGCATCACCAGCAGAATAATTCATGTCCTTTTCTTTTTAAATAAGGAATGCCTGGAATCAAAGTCACATAAAACCTAACATGATTTTTTTTTAAAGTTTTCAGCAATCAAAGAATTTCATGGCTTACCTTTTGGAGCAAATCCACCCAAGAAACAATTTAGTTTATCAAACAACATCAACAATAAACTAGGTACAAAATATTTTTCATGCTATGTAAAATAAAAAGTGACAAGCAAAAGACAATTATAATCAGGATCAACTACAAAACAATCAAGCCAGCCAAAAATGCCTCCAAATTCTGAAAAATATTCCAGATTACTTCCAACACCACTTACTGTGTTTTTTCAGAGTACGAATATTATAAATATAAACAGCATGTTTTAAACAAAAGTGAGTTATGTCTATAAATCGTGAATAAAAGCTTCATTTGGGATAAAGGTTTTAGAAATAAAATTGGGGTCATTGAGACCACTTAACTGGTATCTTACTCAGGGGAAGAATCCAAATCAAAGTATATCCTATTAGGTTACGGTCTGTCTTCTTTCCATTTGAACAATAAAAGTCCATCACCTTTTTTGGTTCCTCTGTTGCTTTTACTGTTGCTTTTACTGTTAAGAAGTCTCTATAACAGTCGCTATGCTCTACTCACAGTAGAATTCCCTATGCCTCTGGGCTTGAAATTTTAGGCTTGGACAATCTGGATCTGCGCCACCTGCAGTCTGATCTAAGCATACTTCAAAAAATTGTCTGCCATGACATCCTGCCAGTCAACAACTTCTTCAACTTCAATCACAATAATACATGGGGAAACAATTGATACAAATTTAAGGTAAACTGCTCCAAACTCGATTGCAGAAAATACAATTTCAGCAACAGAGTAGCCAACACCTGGAATGTTCTATCTGACTCCGTCGTTATAGCCTCACACCCTCACAGCTTCCATCTCAAACTGTCTACCATAGACCTCACCCCATTCATAAGAGGTCCTTAAATGCGTAAGCGCACCAGCGTGCCGATGGTAGGGACAGAATGACAGGGGTAAATAGACATAAATGAAGGAAACAAGAACAAATACAAGTATGAATATGAAGCTGTCTTGTACATATTTGACAAACAAACAAATAAATAATAAATAACAGTATCCCCTAATCTTTTTAGCACCAGGGAGCGGTTCCGTGGAGAGAGGCTTTTCTATGGACCACAGAGTGGAGTGGTTTTGCATGCTGCCTGCATCCCACAGATGGGGCATTGCTTGTTTGCACAGCCCAGCTTCTGGCATGCCATGGAACGGGGTTGGTCCATGGACCAGGGGTTGCTCTATAACACTCTATCCATTCTTGCCTTCTGATAACTTCAATCTGTTATTCCATATTCTGCCCTCTGGAAGGAGAGGGAAAAGATTCTGACTTTTTATGATATCTATGAGGTATCTTTACAGATATTCAAAGGATGGTATTTTATCTCCATTCAGATGTTGTTGTTTCTTTCTTTTTCTTCTTCTTCCTGTCTTTGATTTTTTGGGCAGCCCCATTACATTGCTGGCTAATCTTTAGTTTCCAATCACCCAGTATCCTGAAGTCTGAAGTTCACAAGTGCCATTACTCACACACGTAGATATTTGTATTGATTTCTGATATAGTGAGTCATCTATTAGTACAACTCTTCTGTCCTTTCTGATCTTTGGAAGTCTACCATGCTATTTCCCCAGGGGGCTGACCTATTCTCCAAAACA
This sequence comes from Laticauda laticaudata, assembly GCA_004320025.1. NCBI lineage: Eukaryota > Metazoa > Chordata > Lepidosauria > Squamata > Elapidae > Laticauda > Laticauda laticaudata. The sequence goes on along the minus strand of BHFT01076862.1, from coordinate 6,749 downwards.
TATGAAGGCAGAACAAAAAGTAATGGGTGGAAAATTATCAACGAGAGAACCGACCTAGAATTAAGGAAAAATTTCCTGACAGTGAGAATAATTATTCAGTGGAATGAGTTGCATTCAAAGTTGTGAGTGCTCTACCACTGGCAATTTTTAAGAGGAGATTGGGCAGCCATTTGTCCAGAATAATATATTTTAACATAGAATAATGGTATATTATTCTGTGAGTTCCTTGGACTGCAAGGTGATCCAACCGGTCAGTCCTAGGGGAGATCAACCCTGACTGCTCTTTAGAAGGCCAGATCCTGAAGATGGAACTCAAATACTTTGGCCACCTAATGAGAAGGAAGGACTCACTGGAGAAGAACCTAATGCTGAGAACGATTGAGGGCAAAAGAAGAAGGGGATGACAGAATTATGTGGCTGGATGGACTCACTGAAGCAGTAGGTGTGAGCTTAACTGGACTCTGGAAGATGGTAGAAGACAGGAAGGCCTGGAGGAACATTGTACATGGGGTTGTGATGGGTCAGACACAACTTTGCAACTAACAACAACAATTCTAACCTACCTGCCTAAGTAACCTACCTGCCCAACTCTGTTTTTCTGTATTCTGTCCTACCTCTCTTTTATTTTTCCTGGCTGATCAAGAGAATTTTATCCAGAAAGGCCTGGAATCTTTTCCTGAGTGTCCCAGCGGTGCAGAATACACTTATGTCTCTTGCTCTTGTTGTTATGCTCATCCAGAGAGCTTGCTTTTCTGTTTGTCTTCTTTATTCAAAGTTGCTTCTACTGTCAGTAGAACTGTTCTTCGGATAATAAATCTTCACCCATTCTTATCAGCTGAAGTATGGTCATTCATTGTGTAGAGACAAATAAAGGCCTTCTCCATTATTGCTGAACAGACAGCTCATGTACAAGGGAACCCATAGTAACAAATCAGTACAAAGGTCAAAATATTCTAGTGTACAGAAGAGACCAGCTCAGCATTTTAAATACCATAAAAAGGTTACAAAGTGCCTTTGTATATGCAAAACTGTAAAGTTTAATCAGGTAAGGCAAAAGCATACTTTGAACCAATGGGAAAGGGACCAAACTCTGTGAGGTATGATCCAATCTGGGTTGATCCCTGGCACAATTTTGTAACTACCACAATAGCAACAGCAATAGCACTTACACTTATATACCACTTTACAGTGCTTTACAGCCCTCACTAAGCAGTTTACAGAGTCAGCATATTGCCCTCAACAATCTGAGGGAAACAAAAATCCTAATTTTACCCACCTCAGAAGGATGGAAGGCTGAGTTAACCTTGAGCCTGGTGGGATTTGAACTGCCAAATTGCAGTCAGCCGGCAGTCAGCAGAAGTAGCCTGCAATACTGCTCTCTAACCACTCCCCCACCATGTCTGAAATCTGCACCTGTAAGTAAATGAATTAAGTTTACCTGCTAGTTAATGAATAAATTTTACTTGTTGGTCTCCTCTACTTATTTACATTTATAAATAAATAAATAAATAAATAAATAAATAAATTTTATAATTTATTTAAAAAAATATTTAAAATAAATTTTAAAATTTATAAATAAATAAAGTGATTTATTTACAATAATTATTTCAATATTTGTTTTCTTCAAGAACCACAACAAGATTGCAGTTGCAATGTAACAGTTCACAACTTGCACGATTCTGTCTGCTTCTTTTCATCACCTTAGAGCACTATCAACAAAAATAATTTTATTTCTTCTTTTTTTCTCTTTGAAGGTTTCTAGGTCAGCCAAGTCCTTGATTGAGGGAAAATTTATTACAGATTCCCCATTAAAATCTCATGCTGGACTTTCCTGCCAAACCTTTGCTAATTTTTCTTATTCAACCACACTCTGGAACTTGGCTGTCTTACATGCTTGTAACAGACTCTGCTTACTCAGCAGGAAGCAGTCACTCATAATGGGCAATCAGTAACACTCATGATATCACCCTTGCAATCTGCAGCTATTCAGGAGATGGCTTCTTCACCCCATACAGCTCAGCACATAAAATTTCTCTTGTCACTCTCCTCCCTGTTGATTTTTTTTCTGGTAAGATTTTTGAACCTTGAGCACTTTAAATAAGCTAAAACTAAAAATCTCAATATTCCCAGCAGATATCTGCAGGAAATAAGGTTAGGGAAGTCTAGATTAGATTATATTAGCTAGAGCAACCTATTAGTAGGCATAAAATTAAAGTTTCTTCTGTCTAGTCCTGTCAGACTCTTGAGGCAGTGCTCATCTTCATTTCTTAGCCATATTATCGGAAGACACTTCCATAGTCATGTGCCCAGCATGACTTTATGCTGACATGCAAAGAACACTGTTATATTCCCACTGAAGTGGTACCTATTTATCTATTTGCATTTACATGCCTTCAAACTACCAGATTGGTAGGAACTGGGGTAAGTCACAAGAGCTCATCCCATTACATGGTGCTCAGGTGTTGAACCCAGGCTATCAGCTTTCCAGCTGACAAGCTCAGTGTCTTTAAGCTCTGAGCCATCACACCATACCATATGCCTGTATGTCAGTACGCCGGTAGGCATGTATATATTAGTAGGCATACATTATCACTATTAGTACCTTAAGAACCTGAACCCACTGTCAGGTGGGTCCATCACACAAATGGATCTGTGCAGGCTTGCCCACCACTAATGACAGTAGAGCTGCTGTTATTGCGACCTGAACGAGCCACAGTCTGGTAGAGAGTTGCAACCTGGGGGTTAGGAATCTCTGCTATGTAAGTCAGAATTACTTTTACTGTCACAGCTGTGGTAACAGAATCTTGCAAATCCAAATTAGTTTTTTCCTTTTATAGTTATATGAACCAGGGATGGATTTGATTGAGGTGTTTTCCACAGTATTTTCTTGGCCTAGGCTCAAACACCCCGTATTGGCTGTCCTCCTGTCCTTCAAAGTCATTCCCTATGCCCTCTCATCAGGCCACACTGTTTTATAAATGGAATCCAGGTGCCATCAAAAAATTAGCATGAGAGTCAGGTACCAGGCAATCTATTACAACAAAAGGATAGAACAAAACAAAAATAGGATTTGCATTTATATTTTGGGATATACTTATAGAGAGACCTTGAATGTTTAGTCCCCTAACACTTGGTATTAATTGTTATCAGCACTGCAATATCCAAGTCTCATGATTGAATTTTCTACTCAACTTAAGAATGTGAATCTAAATGTCTCAAGCAGAATTTACAGCCATGCTCAGAGTCCAGCTCCTGACAGTGAATAATGTAATATTAATGATTAGGGTTGTTCAGACCTTTGAATTAAGACTCTGGTGCTCCTTTTCTCCTTTGAATCCCAAACACTGCACAATTATGTCATGATTTACATAACAGAATCATGACATGGTCATAACAGGAGTGGGCTAGATATGGCTGTAGATACAGATCCAAATAAAAATGACTGCTAGAACAAAATACTGCAAAAGACCCATCCAAAAAGATAATGATTCGTTTGTGGTGCACATTCTAAAAAATCTATCATTTGCTCTTCATAATAAAATAACCCAACCCCAATTTATTTGGTAAGATGCTCTTCCTCTTGAAGTATCCCACTACAGAACATTCTAAAACTCAGCAATAAACATGTTTTGGATATCCATGGGCAAAGTTTCCAACACTGGCATCTCATAATTAAAACCCTCACTCAACACAAATGAAAAAAGAATGTCATTCTTTGTGAAGCATGCCTGAAAACATGGAAAGCTGCAATTGGTCAAGAATGGGGAGCAATTAGTTATGACACTGTTTGGTGTGTTGAGTTGTGATAAATAATTGAGCATGGAGAGATCCAAAATATTTGAGCAGTTCCAAACTTATGGTGCATTTATACTTCCTTCTTTACCTTTCTCCTGGTTGTATCTTAAACTATTTGGTAGAGTCATAGACAGAAAAGTTGGCTTTAGTCCTTAGAACAGGAGATAGTCTACAAGAGGGAGACCATATTAAGTATCTGGGGCGCAGATAATTAACAATCTGAACCACTCTCCACATGTCATTCTTAGTGAAGCATGCAAACCAGTGTCTGCATTTCCTGCATTGAATGAGGAGAACATATCTTTCTCCTTCTGTCCAGCCACTTTTTACAGAGGCACAATTGAGATCATTTTAACAAACTACATTACTGTTTGATTTGTGGCTGCATTGCCTCAGAGAGACAGTCCATTCAGAGGATGGTGAGGACAGCTGATAAAATTATAGGAAGCTCACTTCCTGGTAGTCAGGCTACTGCTTATAAGCGCTATTTGCTTAGAGCTCAAAGCATTGTTAGAGACCCCACACATCCATTTCATAGTCTGATTCTGTTGTTCTCCTCTGGGAGGAGGTTTCAAAATATTTCTAGCAGGACTACAAGTTTCTGTAACAGCTTTGTTCCCTAGGCCATCCGTCTGGGAAACATGCAAAATTTGTTTTTCTCACTATGTACATCTGAACTAGACTGTATTGTTTCTCTGTGTCATATAATACATGTGGGTATATGCATAATGTTTTTTTTCTTTGTTTATTTTGTCATATTTATGTAGTGTATTTTGGAAGTGATGACCCCTTGGAAGCTGTATGCAACAAAATTTCATTTTAATGTATGCCAATTAGTGTACATTCAAAGTGACAATAAAGTTATTCTAAGTCTAAGTCTTTAAAAGATCTGGGGACACACTGTTAAAAAGTGCTACTGTTGTTTTCCTCTTTAGCACCAGAAAGAGGTTAAAAGTGTATTTAGAAATTAAGAAGTATGCTAAAATGTACTTTTATGGATCTTAAAAGTGCCATAAGGCATTTAAGGAACTTTTATTACTCTAGTAGCAAATCAATACCCTCTTCCTTAATTGAAGTTTGACCATTCCTTTTGCCATTTCAAAAGGACAATTTCTTAGCGCTACAGGGTCAGCTAAATTGTGCTGCAACATGAATCTCCAATGTGCTACTATGCATCTCCCAAAATAATCCAGGAAGCAGAATCTATATAAAATTCAAGTGGTTTATTTTACCAAAATAGCCAAGACATACAATTCACAGCACCCAAACATATGCAAATACTCTTAAGCAGTTGCATGTTTAGATAATGCGGTTAAAAACAAGTGAAATCACACATTAGGGCAAAAAAAAATGGGACAAATATAATTAGCAGGAAAATGTATGACCCATACAAAAGATGGTTTCAGGCATCACAATTCATGTTTGTGTTATTGTACAGTAATACGGCTGGATTTTAATTCTTCTAAGGTATTTTTCCCATTCTTTTTTTAATGAGATTTCTCTTGTATATTGTTTACTTCATTAAAAGCAATGCAAATGATAAAAAAGAGAAGGTTTCTTATTTCTCTGTTCAAAGCCCTGCACTGCATAATAGTAGCAGTCCTTATTATAATAGCATTAAGAGACTCCAGGGTACTTTTAACAGCAGTGTGTGAACAGTTGAAGATACATAGCCTTTGGCCTTATGTTTCACCACACACATGAGGCGTGGGTTAATGTACCTGCAAAGTATACCCAATAATGTTCTCATCCCTTAATAAATATATCATGTTTTAAAATCTCACTGCTTTCAGTTATGATGAACATTTTCTAGGCATTTTCAGTTTGAGATAGAGCAAGGTCAGAGAACATGTATGGCAATTTCCAGGAATGTTTGTTATTGTTTTGCAATAGGTTAATAGGAACTTGAAATCCTGACAATTTCTCTCTGCCCCACCTTATACCAAACAAAGTCAATATAAGATTATTTTGAGTTCCTTTCTCACTCTTTTCCATTTCTAAGGATCGAGCACTCTTCTGAAAATTCAATGGTTCTATTAATTCTTCCTAATTCCCAAGAGCCAGGGCTACCTTTCTTCCAATTCTGTTTAAGCAGAGACCATGGATTTAATCCAGATGTAGTAACACAGAGTCAAGCCAGTGAAATTAAATTAATTATGCAAAATGAATTTCTTTAGGATTGTTTCAGGAGAAGTTATTTTGTTTTTAATCCCAATTGCCACATTCTCTGGCCAAATCATGCTTCCTTATTAAGATGGGTCTACTTGAAATCCAACATCAAGCCCATACATTCAGTTTTGTGCATAAGTACATCCTTATGGAAGCAATTGTTAGGGCTAAGATCACTATTCCCACAACTTCACGAGTATTGCCATGCACTTAATTTCTTATAAATGCTATTAAAATCCAAGCACAAGACTAATGTCCTTCTCCTTCTAGATTCTTTACTAGGATGGCAAGGTTATGGAAATATTTTATTTCCTTAAGATGTTTGACCCTATGTTATCCAAGAAAAGAGTTGTGAACTCCTAATAATTAGAAGCTGTAAAGTCAAGGACCCCCCTGTAAAAGGCATGGTCCCTTCCGATTTGTAAAATATTAGTGTCAGAAAGCAAGCCCAAGAAAGAAGTCTTCAAGTACTTAAAGAATGCTCTTTGGTCATAACCCGACCCCCCACTTCTTCCATATAAATCAGGATTTATGTTTAGGTGAGATTGTATTACCCCACCTTTCATGGACTGAACATGGTACCCCTTCCTCCTCTGTTGCTTTTATCTTCTGCTAGCATTTCCATCTGTGTCCTACAATGAAGCTGTTCCAGTAAAGATAAAGATATATATATATATCTGTTATATATCTATGTTATATATATATGTTAGATGTCCTAACCAAAGGATTCAATTATGCCGTAGCACCCAAAAAAATCCCCACAGAATCCATCATATGTGCAGTAG